>JAJAGP010000648.1:72267-332006 GCA_025084515.1 Ancistrus triradiatus | reverse complement strand
TTCTTATTTCATTTTAGGAAGTCCTTATAACTAGAAAAACAATCTTAATAAGATAATCATAGACAAGGTTTATAAAAACTAGAAAATGTATCTTACACATACAAATCTAGTCAAGTAAATTATTCTTAAATGAAAAAAACAAGACCTATTATTGATTTTCAAGATTTTTTTTCTTGTTAAGATTTCATTTTTTGCAGTGTGATATATTTCTTTTAATATTTCATTGAAAATATAACATTTTATTTTGGATCACACAAACTCACAGATCCATAATAAACCCCAAACCCAGCATAGAGGGGCTGAGTGAATGTAGTTTGGACTCTGTGGAGGAGCCTCAATGTATCAGGGATGCTGTAGAAGGACAGAGTTCCTGCACTGTGATCCACATACACTCCTATTCTGGAGGATGATGGACCTTTAAGATCAGTCCTCATGTTGTTGTGATAGAAACAGAGAGAAGAAGAACACTGTAGACTCCAGGACTGACTGTTGAATCCAAACCCACACTCTTTAACTCGTCCTTTCCTGTTGATCTGTTGTGTGTCAAGTCAGATTTATTTATATAGCGCTTTTTACATTGGAGCATTCTCTCAAAACAAAAGTTGGAATTTTAGATTATCTCCTAATATTTACGTCCATTCGCAAATTGAACAAGCCTAGGGCGACAGTGGCAAGAAAAAAGGAAAAGTGTGTGTGTGTGAGAGTGAGAGTGAGAGAGAGAGAGAGAGTGTGGGTGCGTGTGCGTGTCTTTCCACCTACATTGTAGAAAATCTCTGCTTTTTGGTTCTGAAGGTAAAATCATCTGAACTGCTTCGGCTGTGGAGACACAGAGATAAAATGCAGATGGAAAAATCAGATTCTGTAAATTATGGAAACAGTTTAACCCTTAGAGACCCACAAACATCTTCTCCTAGCTCTCTGCTCCTCTCAAATTAAATTCTGTCTAAAGTTATTAAAAGATCTAATAATGTTATGGATATTTAGGATGGGAATTTTAGTCTGTAAAGGAGTTTATAAAAATGGAATCTATCCCCGTTTGTTGTAACACTTTATGCAAGAATGGGACTATGGTAGCCTAGTGGGTAAGGGACTTGACTATGGACCATCGTTAAAACACAATTGCTTGGATTGTAAGATTGTATCAATTGTAAGTCGTTCTGGATAAGGACATCTGCTAGATGCTGTAAATGTAAATGTAAATGAGAGAGGCTGGTTGGTTGCAGGTACATGCAAATGTGCTATATATTTTCAGTGGACAGATAGAAACTCAGGGTGAGCAAACACAATGAGATCCTAAAGCTAACACATAGCACCTACAATGCTAATGTACAACACAGAACTAACAGAAACAAAAAAAAATTCTAATAACAGCTAACAAGGCCCAGGCTAATAAAAACACAACAGGGAGAAGACAGCAGAGCTAACACCAACAGAAAGAGCAAGAGTAGACATTGGACTACACCAACAAACAGGAAGTGCAATACAGCTAAAAGTGCAAAAAATCTAGACATAAAAGACACACTGAAACACAGAACACAAGAAGGCACAGAGACAAAGAACCAGAGTAGGAACAACAAACCCAAAGCAGGAGAACAAAAACTAGTGATATCAACCTCGAGACTTGGATTCGAAACTGAATCGGTCCATTTGAAGCTCAGTGTTGGCTACAACACAGGTACTTACACAACTGATGAATTTTATTTTATAAATTTTATAGAATTTTACAAAGTGTTAAAATTCTGAAGTTTTTTCAAAGGCAATGGCTCATGCATTGAATATTAATAAGTTAGCTATGGACTCCAAAAGGTAATGGCCCATTAGTCTGCCCCCCACCACACGCGCGCGCGCGCACACACACACACACACACACACACACACACACACACACAATCTCTATTTAATTGATTCTCTTTAACTTCTGTTTCCTCCCAGTAAACAAGTCCATGTGTATATGGGTTTGAAGTGGGCTGGCATTTGGGGCCCACAAAGATTTGTCTCTTGGTTCCGTATGGATGTGGGCCAATAATAGGGCCAAGGTGGGCTTCAAGTGGGCCCTGTATAGCAATGATCCACTGGCCCCACATGGGCCCTGTGTTGTCTCTTTATGTGGGATAATAATGGGGCTAATTTGGGCTTCATATGGGTCTCGCATGAACGATGATCCATCCATTGTTGCATTCAAATGGGCTAATGATGGGGCCAAGGTGGGCTTCTTGTGGGCCTTGTATGAGCAATGCTCCAGTGGCCCCATATGGAACCCTTGTTGTCTCTATTTTTGTGGGCTAATGTTGGTGCCAGGGTGGATAACAAGCAGGAAAAAGGAATTAATCGTTACAGACCCCCAGAAAATTTACACTGTATAAGGCATTGTATGCATTAATGGAGTTGTATTATACAAGTGCTCCAAGATTTATGATGGGGATATGTTCCAACAAATCCATCATATGTTAAATGGCTCAGGAACTGAGGAGTTTAATATAGTCTGTACCATATCATAGCAGAGCCGACCTCATAAGAATGTCAAAAACACTTACGTTAACCTAAAGATGGCTTATTTTATAATAAAGTGTTAAAAATATCATGTAATTTAGTGAGTACTGGATTTAAAGTGAAAAGTAAAAGCAAAACACTATGCAGAATTCGCTGCACTAGCTGCTGAAGTTAACTGCTGCCTGAAAATGTTCTGGGGGATTCAGTTCCTGTTTTGCTTTCAGTTGGCTGTCAATACTAATCTTTTAAGGATCCATGGAGACTTAAATGCACTAAGAATGCAGTACTGTAGATGTAAAAATAAAGAATAACACAAGAAAACAGCAGAGATCTGCACCAAAGGCCGTTGTGAATCTGAATTACTGTGTACCAAATTGTTTTGGCTGGAACAAGTGGGATGGCTCGACACATTCAAGTTTAAGCAAGTATGCTAAGTACCAAGCATAAAATGAGAGCAGAAACAAATTTTTCTAGTCAACATGGGTGAGAACCAAATCTGACGAATACTGAGGTGGTTGAGGTACCACTGTATTAATATTCAGGGCTACTACTGTATTATCATGAGGAATAATATAGTAACAGTTGTGCTGTTTTCAATAATACTAACATTTGAATGATTAAAAATGTTCAATCAGTTCTCATAAAATAAGTTTTTATTAAAAATATACCATTTAATTCATGAACCCAATTTTTTTAAACTGCAAAATGCCTTTAACTGCAAACAAGGCCTGGTTTAATTGTGGAATTGTGGGTGATGTAGTCTGCTCGCCCACAATCGCACACAGAACACAAAATGGGGGCAGGGCACGGACCCTGACAGTACCCACCTTCCCCCCAAGGAGTCCATCTTAAGACTCACACAAGAAAGGGCTTCCTTTCGGGCCAATCGCATCTCACATGGTGGGTGGTGGGAGGCCAGACAGAGGGTCCAGGAAGGCATAGACCACAGCACAGGCACTGGGATGGACAACCTCGGCACGGGCACTGGATTGCCTCTGGGAAGGCCCCACTGGGATGGCAGACCTCAGGCAAGGCCCCTCTAGGGAGGCAGATCTCTGGCAACACTTTAACACATGGCCTCTGGGAAGGCCTCTCTGGAACACGTGGCCTCTGGGAATGCTTCTTGGGAGTGGACAGTCTCTGGGAAGGCCTCTGAATGTGACATGTCCAGGACGGGCATCGTGCCAGTCTCCATGACGACCCTCCTGGGTGCGGGTACAGGCACAAGACTCCTTGAAACAGGCACTGGCGCTGACCTCCTTGGCGTTAATGTCCATGGCATGGGGACTGGCACAAATGTCCGTGGCGCATAGTGCTCAGATACTGAGCTGAGGTGACCAGGTCTGAAACCACGGGGCACTAAGCACTCCGATATGGAACGAGGTAATGCATCTGACTCAGGATCAGGGCTAACACATCAGAAGGCGGAGCGCGCGCACATACGAAACTATACAATGTCAACGATTCTAACACTGAATCAACGAACTCAGGATCACAGCTAACAGGCTCGACTATGGAATCTGAAGGCGCGGCGCTCTCAGATATTGAACTATACAACACTAACGATTCTACCACTGAATCAACAAACTCAGGATTGGAGCTAACACGCTCAACTACAAAATCAGAAGGCGCGGCGCGCTCTGATATGGAACTATACAACATTTACATTTACAGCATTTAGCAGATGCCCTTATCCAGAGCGACTTACAATTGGTACAATCTTACAATCCAAGCAATTGTGGGTTAAGGGTCTTGCTCAAGGACCCAATGGTGGCAGCCTGGCAGATGTGGGATTTGAACCCTGGACCTTCCGGACCTTCCGGACCTTCCGGTCCATAGTCCAGTGCCTTAACTGCTAGGCTACCACAGTCCCAGGTGGTACAACGCTAATCGGAGCTAACATGGTCGACTACTGAATCAGAAGGTGCGACGCACTCAGATATGGAACTGTACAACACTAACGATTCTGACACTGAATCAACAAACTCAGGTACAGCACCAACATGCTCTGTTATGTAAAGGGCGCAGCGGGCTCAGATATGGAGTGGCACTTCGGACCTCTGTACCGAGCAGCCCTGTTTAGACACAGAGCTTGTCAGTGCTAATGGGTCAGGTACTGAGCTAACATGCTCAAATATGGGGTGTTAATGGCTGCTCTACAGCGCTGGCGTGTTCACATCTGGAGCTTCCATGCTGAGATACTAGGCCACTAGACACGGCATTAACAGTTGATCTATGGAACTCTGAGACGCAGCAGACTCAGATTCGGTGCTAGCGGACCCAGAAGCGAGGCTAACCTGCTCAAAGGTTGAGTTAACATACTCAAATACTGAGCAAACATGCTCAGATATTGGGTTACTGGGTGTTATCAACCCAAACACGGGACTAAGTGGCTCTAACAGCCCATTCAGGGAGCCAACCTGCTCAAATGCTGAGCAACCAGATGCTAGCAGCTCATTTTCGGAGCTAGTGCGCTCAAGGATGAGGCTAACCGGCCTAAATATCAGGTTATCAGGCACTAGTGGCTCAGGAATGGTGCTGCGAGGCGTTAACTGCTCAGCTACCAAGCTAGCATGCTCAAGTATAGGGTTATCGGACCTAAATGGCGCGAAAAACTCGGACACGAGGCTAACAAGCTCAAGACTGGGGCTACAGGACGCTAGCAGTTCATACACAAGGCTAGACAGCTTAGATACAAAACTACGAGGTGCTAATGGCTCAAAAACTGAATTGATGTGCTCAGGAACAAAACTATGAGGTACTACGAGCTCGAGCTTGGAGCTAGACAGTGATAGTGGTTCAAAAACGGGACAGATCTGGTCATGCATTGTGCTCTGTCCTCAAGGCAGGAAATGGTGTTCTGGAGGGAGCGAAATGCTCTGCACAGTCTACGGAGGGAGCGAAATGCTCTGGACAGTCTCCGGGGGGAGCACATTCAGGACAGGCTTGGTCCTGATACCGACGGGAATTCTTCAGTAGCCCATGAGTGGAGGGTCCGGCAGGGACTAGCTGAGGTGTGCACTAAGGGTTGTGAAGCTTTTGTTCCGATGCCGGAAAAGGGACAAGCTCCGCCCCGAGTGCTTCCAGGAACTGGATGCAGGCCCCATGCATGTACTGCGACCAAACCTCTGCTGTTCAAACCAGGGCCCTCCCTGTGAGGCGGAAAGCCACAGCACGCAGCCGCTCTGCCTCTGACCAACAAGGAAGGGGGCCCAAGAAATCCCTACATTGCCGATACAGTTTAGAGTCCCCGTCAAAACAGTCCGGCAAACACGGGATAGGGCTGGAACCTGCCGTCTGCATTTCTGGCAGTAGGATTCTGTTAGGGTGTGTGGAGTGAGAGGGCAGATGAAGATGCAGGGTTCCAGGAAAATAAAAGGTTTATGTAACAAGATTACAAAAGGCAGAAAACAAATTACTAAACGAGGTCAAAGCACAGCTAACAAAATGAAGCCTGGTATGGGAGCCGAACAAAAACAGATACAAAACCGGACTCGGAACCAGGAAACACAGGACGAGGAAAAACATATAAAACAAACTATGACCAGACAAGACTAGGAAACAGCATCCGAACACTCGGCAGAAAAAGGCAACGCTACCGCAATGCAACCCGGAAACTGAGGAGTTTAAATAGACGAAATCCCGGCTGCGTGCGGCATAAATTAGTTAAAGGAAACAAATGAAAATGTTCAAAACAAAACGAGGATCAATCGGCAATAATCAGTGCAGCCATCTTGAATCCCACGTGGAATTGTGGGCGATGTAGTCTGCTCGCCCACAATCGTAAACAGAACACAAAAATGGGGGCAGGGCACGTATCCTGACACAAATATGTATTCAATAGAGAGTGATCTACTTACGCATGTCATACACTCCTTTGAAAGTCTCTCAGTGCTTTCAGTGTTTCCATTACCGTCGCGAGCATCAGTAAACCACTTTGAGACAGCTTTCTCAACATCTTTTTTGGTTATATTTTTAAGAAAAGCATTCTGCATTTGGCCACCTCTGAAACAAAAGGATTCAAATTCAGCTAGAATAAGGCCCTGTCCATACGAACACGGGTATTTTTAAAAACTTAACTTTTTCTATGCGTTTTGACCTTTCATCACACGCAAACGGCGTTTTAGGTCACTGAAAATGGACTTTTGCAAAACTCCTTCTAGGGTGAAGATTTTCAGAAACTCCGTTTTCAGCGTTGTCGTGTAGACTTGTAACGTCATGTGTGCACCGTTATTTCCTTTGTTTGATGTCACTTTGTGCACCCTTATCTCCTTTGTTTACATGAGGCGATTTTGTGCAATGGCAGACGCAGCCAAAATAGTGCTAGCTGTATCACTGCTTAAGGAACTTGTTACAAATCTACAAATACATTTACAATTATTACTTTTACATTACACTGAAGAAAAGAGGCATCAGAATGCGCTATGGAGGTCACTAATATATTCATCACACCCACGAAGCAGTTCCTGCTGCCAGCGTTGGCGGTTTTGGACGAGACCCGTTAGGACATCTCGTTGGTTGGACAACTTTCAAAATGAAGTGGTTTTTGAAGAAGAATGGCAAGAAAATTTTCGTATGCATAGGACATCGCTGTTGTCATTGAGTGAGATGATTCGCTCGCACATAGAAGGACAAACAACTGTAATGAGAACAAACCTCGGGCGCGTGGTGTGAGCAGGCGTGTACGTGGTTTTGAAGAGAGGAGAATAATTAAAAAAACATCTTCATGTTCAACCAGTTGGAGTGTGGGTTCACTTTATTCCAGTGCCCGAATAACCGGAGGAGTGTACGCTCGAAGGTGAAGCGAACCAGAACCCATGTATAAATAAGGTGGTGTCGTGACCACTCTTACAATAGTAAGACAAGTGTGTGAAGCAATAACAGTCCACTTGGGCCTTGTATATATACAGTTACCTGTCACTGTGTCCAAAGTAGAGGAACTTGTAGCAGGGTTTCACCGAGCCCATGGCATACCTCAGTGCATCGGGGCTGTGGATGGGACCCATGTAGAAATAAAGCAGCCATCCACGAATTCAAGCCACCTGAGAGTATTCATTTTTTGACGTTGTAGTGAATGGCCCAGCACCAGCCTCGGTTCTGGACTGCTTTGCTTGGGGGGGCAGTAAAACCTAATGAGGGGGCATGTTGATAGTCATGTTTTTTGAAGCCAGAAATATATTCAATGTATTATTTGAAATATATTTAAAAAAACGCATGTTTTCGAACTTAAACTTAAAACCCAATGATTAAAAAATACATGTTGATTATGTAAATGGAGAAAAAAGATTATCTAATTGTATTTCATTTTAATACGCCCCCTTAATTAAATTGCCATTACTAATAGAACAACTCTATTTCTTGAAAGGCTTTAATACAAATTTAAGTCAAAGCTGACAAATGTACCTACACACAGACTGAGAATATTCAAACGTGGAAATAGGAATGAGTGAGAATATTTATATTATTGGGAAATTAAAATATAAAGAAAACAAAAGAATACTAAGTCTGTAAAAAAAAGGGGGGGGGGGATATTCATCACATTTCTATTTTGAAAAAGAAAAAAATATGAAAGTACATAAAATAAGGAAAATTATCCTATCTACTGCACTTTAATGGTAAAAAATATGGTAAAGTATTGAAGTTTTTATTGATGTTATGAAACGTACTGGTACAATGCAGTAGTTATGCACAGTATAACAAATTATGTAAAGACTATAAGTGCATATGAACAACAGTAATCATATTTTACTGTGATTAATACAGTGTATAATCATACACCTATATATTGTGGCAGTAACACTCCTGCCTTGCAACGAGAAGGTCATGTAAAAATAATTCCAAGTTAAAAATAACGTAATCAAACAAACTATATACAAAAAATTAAATCTCTATATGCACACTGTGGATACAATTATCTAAAACCTTTACCTGAGCCTGTATTCTAAAATGAACTCAGAACAAAGAATTTACAGAAGCAGTCTTCTGTTTCTTTTAGCAAATAATCTGACAAACTCCTCCATATCAAGCCTATTGGTTATTGACTTTTCATGGCCCAGAATCACTAAATTTCTTTTTCTGTCATGCAGCATTGTGCGACGAAAGGGAGTAAGAACTCTTGACAGTGTAGAGAAAGACCTTTCACATGATGCCGAGGATACATCTATCACCAGTGCGGTCACATAAAGAGAATGCAGGACAGGAAACGCTTCTTTATAGGCCTGAAGATGGTTGCACACTGTTGAAAGGTTTGCTGATCTTGTCAAGAATTTATTCTGCAACATAGGCTTTGCCACGTTTATTTCATTTCTCAGGATGTTTGTGTCAGTACCTATAAGTTGCTGTAGGGGCTCTAATATGGTCAGATCAAGAAAAGAGCTATCGTGAGGAAGGAGACCATTAACAGCTGTCATCAAATCCAGATTTCTTTTACAAACTCTGTTCTCCATTTCAGCAGTGGCTCTGTCTAAAATTTCCAGAAGCGACCTCCTCAAAGATTGATTTGGTGTATGACATGAGTCACCAGGTCTGTGCCCTACACTGGAAAGCACCACGCTGTCAGTCAACTGTGTGTTCATAGTCCTTTTCCGCTTTGAAGGTGGACTCTCTGACATAGCGAGATCATTCAGGGATTCATCAGTACGTAGATCTTTTAAAGCACTCAGAGATGCACAGATGACCTCCCCAGCCTTACACAGGTCTACAGAATTGGCTTGCAAGATTGAATTGGCCGGCTTAAAAATGGCAAGAACTTTTAAAAGGAACTTTCCAATTTCAAAGAAATTATGTTTACTCATCTGCACTAAGAGCCCTGATGCCTCTGTGCATAAATCCACAGGTGCATCAGAATCTTCAGACACATCAGACAGAACTTTAAAAATGACATCTTCATTCTGCACTAAGCAATTTGTCACATCAAAATGACAGGTCCACCGAATCTCTAGAAGCTTTTTGAGAGGGGGGGTGTCATAACGCCGAACCACATAATGTCGCTGGAAAAATGAATGAAGTGTGCTAGAAAGTGCAAAAAAGGATTTAGCACGCGAATCTGCTTGCATTGCATGGTCCACTGTGAGATGTAGCTGGTGATTATAACAGTGAATGTAGGGAATTTCTCTACCAAGATTTCTTTGAAGCAGTGTCTGCACTCCACCTTTCAACCCACTCATTACAGCTGCTCCATCATAGCACGGTGTGGAGGAGCCCTCGGGTGCGACACTCACACGGTCAGTTGATTTTTTTTAGATCAAAAAACGATGCATTATAAGTGTTTCTACAATGTATATTTATTAAATGAAAAATGCACACAGAAAGACATCAATAAACTTAAGCCTGTGTTAGGAGAACCAAGTTAGCCTAACCGCTAACGGCTAATAAAATAATTTAAGCAACACCTATGTAAGAGGTAAGTAACATTAAAGCAACGAAAAACTACAGTTAAGCAAATATTACCATGTGGAAGTCAGTTTAAACTCAGAAGAGTGTTTACCAGTATACCTGCCTCTCGCTCACACTAACAGAACATATACTGCCGAACTGAACTGTTTGGGGCAGTCTGCCGATTTTTATATGACTCAAAGAGCCAATCAGGAATAAGCAAGGAAGTATCTTCACACTGTAAAACAAAATGCATTTTTGTGATTGGTTCAGAAATAATTTTAAAAATAGCCGTTGCTTGCAATGCCCCCCTCAGCACCCCCCTAGCGCCGGCCCTGCCCGGCAGTGTTCATGACGCCCGTATTTTTGCCAATTCCATGCTGAACACACATTTGAAAAATGGCACTATACCGTCCTAAAAAAAAAACTAATTCTAGAACATGAGGAGGCGATTCCAGTTTTTCTTATTGGGGACCCAGCATATCCTTTGCTTCCATACCTGATGAAGGAGTATGCAAATGGAGGAAGCACTGTTCAGGAACTGTCCTTGTGTCAAGCTAGAATCGTCATCGAATGTGCTTTTGGCAGACTGAAAGCGTGGTTTGGAGCATTGAGAAGGACATTAATCTAAACGATCTTCCTTTTGTTATTTATGCCTGTTTCGTGCTCCATAACTACTGTGATGCCACCAAGGAGACGATGGACGAGAAGAGTGTCATCAAAGCAAAAATGACAAAGACAATCAGCCAGCTACACAGACTTATTTCAGAGCCGACTGCAGCACAGCAGAGGGGAAGAGGGTCCGGCGAGTCCTTCCTGAGTTCCTTGATCCATAAAAGATCTGCAGTTCTCTGTTGGCAAGTGTTCTTTGCAGCATGTGTTTATTAAGCACCAGTCAAACCTGACAATGACCTGTGCAATTTGATCCTAAACATGTGCAAATGAAACTGGCATGTTGCCTTAAAGTTGCTCTTTACAGGAAATTGCTGTTAAAGCAATTGTATTTAAACACTGTTTGTGACACTGCATGGCCAATCAATTACATTAACTGTTCCCTTCGCTTCCAGTGAGAACAAAATACAGCACTGGAAACTGGATTTAAGGTCCCAGATTTGTTAATAGTTAGTTTTGTTAATTTGTTACAGTTAATAGCAGTATGTCTTATGTTAGTCACTCTAATGTGTAAAATATTCAAACTATTGTTGAACTAAATACATTCTTCAGACTGTTGGCACTGATTAGACAGCAATGGAAAACACAAACAAAATACTGTCTTTTTTAATGAACACAATACAGTTACCTACATATGACAATGTAGTACAAAATAAACTGCATTTTTTCCCCAGAAAAACTTAAGTCCGTGTCATACTTGAGTCCATGAATAACATAACTCTACTCCACTGCAGACTCTTTTGTAAATACAACATTGGAGTTGGGTAATAGCTGAAACAAAACATTTCACACAACAACAGGTGGACTTCAGCAACAGTCTTAAAACACAACGTCTTGAATACAAATCACAACAAATAAAAAAAATAACAACAGTAACAAAAAACAAGTAAAGATGCAGCCCAAACAGCAGCCTCCTAATTTATTTTGTCAAGAATTTCACATATCTTGAAAAAGGGCTTTTGTGAAGGAAAACTCTCCTGATTCCTGCACGGGTGAGGTGGAGCTAGGTGTGTGTGATGCTACAGTTGTGGTAGTGTTGGGTGGACGTATGCCAGATGTAGTGTTGGTGTTAATGTGAAAGCTGTAGTATTAGGTGGAAATGTGCCAGGTACTACATGCAATGTTGGTGCAGATGCATAGGTTTGTCCATAAAGACTCCTGGTATGGTATGGTGGCATGTTGAATGGTTGTGGTGGTGGATGCATAACTTGTCTCAACAGTGAAAATCCATCTGCAATTGAGCTTGTCAGTCTCTCAAAGCTTGTAGATAATTTAGTGAAATTTGCAGACGCTTGTCTCTCCGATGTCTCCATCATGCCGAAAATTCTCCTCCTCGGCTGCATACAACAGTTGTCTCAGCTGAAAGCTTTATTTCAAGTCTGTCCTGTTTGTGTCCTTTGAGATTTGCCTTGAAAAAAAGCAGACCAACATATCTTTTTTTAAGCTAGTTTAAATGAAATAGCAAAACTACAGGGGTTAGACAATGAAACTGAAACACCTGTCATTTTAGACCACAATAATTTATTAGTATGGTGTAGGGCCTCCTTTTGTGGCCAATACTGTCACGGCTTGCCATACAAAAGCGATGACGAACCGTCAAAACTAAATAAGTACTAAACTTAGTAAGTATTAATGATTAGGCATTACATACATGAAGTAGATCTCGTCTCTGCTTCACAACGGAGGAGGAGGTTAAACTGCTGCCATCCGACTCTGATACTTGATCAGGCACATCTGACAATTCTCCAACCGAGAGATCCAGCAAAGATGAAGAGGATGCAGAGTCCGACCTGCGATCGTGGGAAGCTGTATCAACATCTGTCGTTTCAATGCCGGATGTAATGGTGGTTGTTGCTGGCGAACCACCACATATTTGCTAACATAATTCAAAGTAGAGTAGAACTACTCTGCCGTGACTGCTTTTCCGACCGGAGTCTACTGCTTGCCTACATTTCCCTCGTATTGCCTTCAGCTTGGTAGCGATTATGGCCCTGGTTATGTCTTCCTTGCGATGTGGAAACTCTTGCGATGTATCAGCAGGGTACTGCTCTAGAAAAAGAGCTAGGATGTCAGCATACTTGGACTGGCAACACTCCCAGTCCACATTTTCCTGAGTTTTGCTATTTTTATATTCTATCGTTATACTGAGGAACAATTCCACTTTATCAGTCCACACATATGATCCCCCAGTTCCCCGATGAGCCATTGTTGTTAGCATACAACTAATAACTTTTTAAGACTTCTGATTGTCCAACATGGTTTTACAGTTAGTGTTATATCGCCGTCTGCTGGTTTAGCATTGCTCTTGACTGTGATTTGCGCGTTTTTGCGTTTTCATGTGGACGACTATTTTTGTTTAAACAGTGCTTGTGTGGATGGGATGTTTTTTATTATTCTGTGGAGTGACACATACAAAACCTGTATGCCTCCATGATCAACCGTATTTCATTTTGAATCCAGGCTAGAGGTGGCCTAACAGGGTAACTAGAGCCTCCTTTCAGTAGTACAGTTTCCCTAAATTTACTTATCTTTTCACTCTAATATTGCAATCACTAACTTATATTATAATTACATTCATACATATAAATATTTATTCGATTCCAACAACTCCTTCTTGGTGCATTATTTTTTGTCACTGAGTATATATTTATGTTATGAATATATTTTTATATCATATAAAACAACGTAGAGGTGCAGGCTTCGGAATTCACACTTCACATGTCACCCCATCAGGTTATAACTAAGAGCCAGCCCACTGGTCATCAGAAAGGCCATCAACATGTTTATTAGATCCAATTCCTACACGTTTACTCTAAATCCTTTAAGTGTGCCATTATTAAACCACTGATTAAAAAAACCCACTCTTGACCCTTGTGTGATATCTAATTATAGACCCATTTCAAATCTACCGTTTCTCTCCAAAATCTTAGACAAAGCCGTCTATCAGCAGCTCTGCAGTTACCTCCAAAGGAATGAAATTTATGAAACATTTCAGTCTGGCTTCAGGCCCCATCATAGTACTGAAACAGCATTAGTTAGGGTACTAAATGACTTGTTAATGTCCTCAAATAAGGGATGTGTTTGTTTTCTTGTTCTGTTGGATGTAAGTGCAGCATTTGACACTATAGATCATGATGTTTTATTAAACAGACTAGAAAATACTGTAGGTATTAAGGGATTAGCACTTTCTTGGTTTAAATCCCAGTAGACAGACCGGTACCAGTTTATTCATGTAAATTATGCTCTAAGCTCTCAAAATTGAAGTATGGCACGCCTCAGGGGTCAGTGTTTGGCCCGTATTTATTTTCTCTGTACATGCTGCCAGTAGGCTCAGTTATTCGTAAACATAGCATTAGTTTCCACTGCTATGCAGATGATACACAGCTGTACATATCAGCCAAACCAAATGACGGCCTTTCATTCAGCAAAATTGAGGACTGTGTAAAGGAAATAAAAGATTGGATGTCATTTAATTTTCTCTTACTTAACTCAGATAAAACTGAGGTTCTATTAGTGGGACCCAAGGCTGTGAGAGGCAGGTTGGCTACATCTATCCTATCTAGATGGCTGCTCAGTATTGCCCAGTCCATCTACTTCGTTCGCAGGGTGCAGAACTTCTTTTAGTTCCTAGACAGTCCAAACAGTGCTCCAGCAGATCGACGAGAGGAGAACAACAACCACAGTCTAAGCGTAAACCAGTGGTGATTCCATATATGGCAGGAACATCGAAACAATTGAGACGCATATTTGCCAAACACCGCGTCTCAGTGGCTTTCAAACCCCAAAACACGCTACGCCAGAAACTGGTCCACCCCAAGGATCAGGTCCCCCAGCACAAACCGAGTAATGTAGTGTACGCTGTTAAATGCCAGGAGGATTGCCAGGAATTGTACATTGGGGAAACCAAACAGCCACTGGCGAAACGGATGGCACAACATAGAAGAGCTACCTCATCAGGTCAGGACTCTGCGGTTTACACCCACCTACAGGCCAGTGGACACTCTTTCAAGGATGAAGACGTGCAGTAAAAGAAGCCATTTTTGGGAACGTCCATCCCTGAACCGAGGAGGGGGCCTCAGAGTACACCTCTCACCATCTTACAACGGAGCCATCGCAGCCCTTCCCTAATCCTGTGTGAATGGCACACGTGGCCATTGTCGTTAATGGCTATGTCAATCTGCATATTAAACTGATCACCGGTCCCACTGTTATGCAATGGTGCTGGTACCAGTCGTTATGCAACGTGCTGTATATAAGATTGGGGAAGTTTTCCAACTGCTGAGACTGAAGAAGTCACGTCAGTGACGAAACGTTTCTCCAACAAAATCTATGTCCAGATGAACAGATTCAACTTCTTGGATTTAGTTCCTAGAATTAAAACAGTTACAGCAGTGGGAAAGGCTTTCTCATACATGGCCCCCCAACTATGGAATGAACTACCCATTTTCGTTCGAGACTCAGACACTCTCTAAAATTTTAAGGAGTCACATTTGATTCAGATCTCTCCTTTGATGCGCACTTTAGCAGCATCACTCGCCACTCCATATGGTATGCTATAATAATGCATAATCTCAAACTGTGAATGCCTGCACCTTGTTTACATTAGGCGTGTCCTAATGGACATATTTAATATAACTTAATTTAGTATAATTTGTCATTTCTTCTATCTCATTCCTTTTTTGTCATGCACCAATACACCTAAACAAATTCCTTGTTTGTGAAAACTTACTTGGCAATAAACCTGATTCTGATTCTGATTCTGATGTATATAACAGGGGTAGACAATGAAACTGAAACACACCTGTCATTTTAGACCACAATAATTTATTAGTATGGTGTAGGGCCTCCTTTTGCGGCCAATACAGCGTCAATTCGTCTTGGAAATGACATGTAAAAGTCCTGTACAGTGGTCAGAGGCATTTTAAGCCATTCTTCTTGCAGGATAGTGGCCAGGTCACTACGTGATGCTGGTGGAGGAAAACGTTTCCTGACTCGCTTCTCCAAAACACCCCAAAGTGGCTCAATAATATTTACTATTTACTAATAAACTGGTGACTGTGCAGGCCATGGGAGATGTTCAACCTCACTTTCATGTTCATCAAACCATCTGAACTCTGGTATGTCACCCATAATGTTGTGTGCATTGCAATATTTACATACATATATATACACATATATACACGTATGTATATATATATATATTTATATACACACATACACGCATATATATTATCAAACCATCTGAACTCTGGTATGTCACGCATAATGTTGTCTGCATTGCAATATTTTGAGCAAAACTGTGCTCTTACCCTGCTAATTGAACCTTCACACTCTGCTCTTACTGGTGCAATGTGCAATTAATGAAGATTGGCCACCAGACTGGTCCAATTTAGCCATGAAACCTTCCACACTAAAATGACAGGTGTTTCAGTTTCATTGTCTAACCCCTGTATATTTCTTTTAAAATTTCAATAAAAATATAACATTTTATTTTGGATCGAATAACCTCAAAGTTGATCTATAATAAAGCCCAAACCCAGCATGGAGGGGCTGAGTGAATGTAGTTTGGACTCTGTGGAGGAGCCTCATTGTATCAGAGATGCTGTAGAAGGACAGAGTTCCTGCGCTGTGATCCACATACAATCCTATTCTGGAGGATGATGGACCTTTAAGATCAGTCCTCATGTTGTTGTGATAAAAACGGAGAAAAGAAGAAGAACACCGTAGACTCCAGGACTGATTGTTGAATCCAAACCCACACTCTTTACCTCGTTCTTTCCTGCTGATCTCTTTATATGAGACTGATATCATCACACCAAAAACACCACCTCTGGTATGTCCACCTCCACCTCCACTCCACTCCACCTCCCAGTAACTCCGTCCACTCACACTCTCCTTACACAACACCTGATGGTGGGACTCAAATCTCTCTGGATGGTCAGAATATGGCTGAGCTCTATCACTGAACATCACCACTTTGTTCTTCTCAGACAAAATGAGTTTATGATTTGCTGTGTTGGGATCCAGAGTCAGATGACAGAAATCTAAACCAAAGAGAAATGAGAGCATGATGGGTATTAATCACAGGATTGATGTTCAGAGGAAGATGCAGAGGAAGTCGGGCAAAAAAGTATTTAATCAGGCACTGATTGTGCAGGTTCTACTACTTAGAAAGATGACAGAGGTCTGTAGTTTTCATCATAGGTACACTTCAACTATGAGAGACAAAATGAGAAAAAAATTCCAGGAAATCACATTATAGGATTTTTAAAGAATTTAATTGTAAATTATGGTGGAAAATAAGTATTTGGTCAATAACAGAAGTTCAACACAATTCTCAATAAAACATAACCTTTGTTGGCAATGACAGTTGTCAAACATCTTCACCATGTTGGCACACACTGTAGCTGGTATTTTGGCCCATTCCTATTGCAGATCTCCTCTAGAGCAGTGATGTTTTGGGGCTGTCGCTGGGCAACACAGACCTTCAATTCCCTCCACAAATTGTCTATGGGGTTGAGGTCTGGAGACTGGCTAGGCCATTCCAGGACCTTGAAATGCTTTTTACGGAGCCACTCCTTCGTTGCCTGAGTGGTGTATTTGGGATCATTGTCATGCTGGAAGATGCAGCCACGTTCCATCTTTCCGTCTTTTATACAGATAACGAGCTCAAACAGATGCCATTAATGCAGGTAACGAGTGGAGGACAGAAGAGCTTCTTAAAGAAGAAGTTACAGGTCTGTGAGAGCCAGAAATCTTGCTTGTTTGTGGGTGACCAAATACTTATTTTCCACCATGATTTACAATTAAATTCTTTAAAAATCCTAAATGTGATTTCCTGGATCTTTTTTTCTTCATTTTGTCTCTCATAGTTGAAGTGTAACTATGATAAAAATTACAGACCTCTCTCATCTTTCTAAGTAGGAGAACTTGCACAATCAGTGGCTGACTAAATAAAAATTTTCCCCACTGTAGCTATCTGTGTTTATATCCCTCCTAATGCTTCTCTATATGAAACCATCAAGAGAAAAACTCATCTTATTGAAATGATCCAACAAAAAAGATGTGGAATTGTTTCTGTACCAATGCTACGTGTGTGTGTGTGTGTGTGTGTGTGTGTGTGTTCTCCGTGGATCGTCACCTTGCCATGGCGAAGAACCTTGTGTGTTCCAATGAACCCTAGAGCGATGCCGTCTGGAGCTTGATGCTCCTGGTAGGGTCTCCCATGGCGGTCGAAGGGAGAGGTTCCAGACAAAGTACGATCTGAAGACCTCAACGGCGGAAGTGGTGGAGGATGACACTATAAGTCACAACAGCACTGAAGGCGGATGAAGGCTGCAACAGAGTGCGGTCTCCAGTCGTCACGATCTTCATGCCATTGGATCCAGTCCTCCCTCTGCCAAGGACCGTGTGGTGGCTGAAGGCGCATCAGTCTCCCCACGTTAAAAGACGTCACGCGCAGGCGTCCTCCAGAAGGACAACCTATCCACTTTACACACTGGACAAAGTCCTGTGGTGATCAGGAAGCGACGACAGGGGCAGGACCATGAAGTCTGGAAGTTCCTAGTCACAACCTGGCACACAGGCGGTGGGTGTTGGATTCAGTTGCCAAGCTCTTGGACTGAGGTAGAAAGAGCTTCTCGGCAGCTGCACCCATGACTGAGCAGTCCTATTTAGGATCAACTCTGCTCACCCCTTTTAGGGGAGGGGGTTAGAAAAGGTACCCCAAACACAGTCTGCCTCAAAAACTCCCGTCTGGAATACCGCATCCAGAGGGATCACCACTATGCGGTCAGAAACAGAAACAGCTACAAATTGGAACCTGGAATGTGCAGACCCTCATGGACAATCAAGCCAGTGATCGACCTGAAAGGCGAACTGCCATTATCTCCAGGGAGCTAATGAAGTTCCACATTGATATCGCAGCGCTCTCTGAGACCCGACTGCCTGATAAAGGTCAGTTAAAGGAGGAAAAAGGCGGCTACACTTTTTTCTGGAAGGGAAAGCCAGCAAATGAGCCTTGAGTCCATGGTGTGGGCTTTGCAATTAAGAACTGCCTCGTCAACTACCTTCTTGAACTCCCTTTGGGCATCAATGAGCGCCTGATGACCATACGCCTGATGCTTGCCAGCAGTCAGATGGCCACTGTTATTAGTGCCTATGCTCCAACACTTGATGCACAGGATGAAGTAAAGGAGGCCTTCTATGCCGACCTGGATAAGATTTTATCAGAAGTCCCTAAGGAGGACAAGATAATCCTGCTTGGAGATTTTAATGCCAGGCTGGGACGAAACCATCACCTATGGAAGGGCACACTGGGGAGGGAAGGGGTTGGAAACTCAAACTCCAACGGCATACTACTGCTAACTAAGTGCTCAGAGCACAACCTGGTCATCACTAACACACTCTTCCACCAGAAAACCAAGTTTAAAACATCTTGGATGCACCCTCGCTCCAAACCATGGCATCTTATTGACTAAGTCATTGTCCGCTCCAAAGACCGCCGCGATGTTCTTAACACCAGAGCAATGACCAGTGCAGATGATTGCTGGACCGACCATCGCCTCATTTGCTCCTTCATGTCTATCCGCCAAATGCGGAAAAGAAGGATGCAGAAAAAACAGAGCCGACTAAATCTTAACATTGAGCTGTTGGGTGACACCACCTACCAACAACATCCGCGGGATGATCTTCGCGCAGCCTTGCCCAAACAGTATCCAGATGATATTGAAAGACACTGGGAAATACTTTCCTCTACCATCATAAAGTCCTGCATAAACTCCCTTGGTCATAAAAAGCGGAGACATCAGGATTGGTACGATGAGAATGATGCAGAGATCCAACAGCTCATTGACATCAAGCGGCAAACTTTTATCATATGGCAAAATAACGTCAACTGTAAGGTGAAAAGAGAAGCCCATGCCAAAGCAAAAGCAGCTGTTCAAATGCAAGTTAGGAAACTGAAGAATCAGTGGTGGACAAAAAAGGCTCTGGAGATCCAGCAGCTTTCTGATTCTGGAGATATGAGAGGTTTCTTCAATGCTACAAGAGCAGTTTATGGCCCCAGTTATCGCTGCTTAACCCCTCTTCACTCATGCTGCTGAAGGACAAGGTAGCAATTGCCAACAGATGGAAAGAGCACTATGAAGATCTGTTGAATAAGGACACTATCACTGAGACAGAGGCTCTTGAACAACTTTCTCAACAACCCATAATGGAAAACATGGGAGAGCCACCCAGCCTGATGGAGGTGCAAGATGCTATTGGAAAGATGAGAAACAACAAGGCTGCTGGACCTGATGCTATCCCAGCAGAAGTCCTAAAAAAAGGTGGACCTGAAATTCTTGAGCACATCTATGCCCTGCTTCTTAAAATATGGGAGGAAGAGAAAATCCCTGCACGGCTTAGGGATGCCTTAATTGTCCCCATCTTGAAGAAGGGAGATAAAGCAGATTGCGGAAATTACTGAGGCATTTCTATCCTGTCCACCACAGGGAAAGCCCTAGCTCGGGTGTTAGCCAACAGACTCATCCCCCTGTCAGAAAGAATCCTTCCTGAGTCTCAGAGTGGATTTCGCCCACACAGAGGCACCACAGACATGATCTTCACTGGGCGTCAACTGCAAGAAAAATGCAGGGAACAAAACCAGCCACTATACATGGCCTTCATAGACCTTACCAAAGCTTTTGACTCAGTGAACCGTCAGGCCCTCTGGTTAGTTTTGGCAAAGATTGGCTGCCCAGAAAAATACATCCGGGTACTGAGATTGCTGCATGATATGTCAGCCACCGTACTCAGTGGCAGTGGAAATGAAACCGAACCCTTTAGGGTTGACATGGGAGTCAAACAGGGATGTGTCATCGCTCCAACACTATTCTCCATCTTTGTTGCTGCTATTCTCCATCTCACAAGCAAGAACCTGCCCCAGGGAGTTAAAATCATGTACAGAACCGATGGTCAACTCTTCAACATCAACCGATTCAGGGCTAAAGGTCAAACCACCATCGTGTCCATCATGGAGCTGCAGTATGCGGATGACAATGCCCTTGTAGCCCACTCAAAAGAGAACCTACAGGGTATTCTGTCTGCTTTTGCGAAAGCATACAAACAGCTTGGGTTGTCCATTAACATAAGAAAACCTCAAATCCTCTACCAACCACCACCAAATAGCAGTATGCCAGTCCTGCCTCCAAACATATCCATTGACAACATCAGACTGGAAAATGTGGACCACTTTCTATATCTCGGCAGCCTCCTATCATCAAAAGCTGTAATTGATGATGAAATAGACCACCTCCTTGGCTGTGCCAGTGGGGCTTTCTCAAGGCTAAGGAAAAGAGTTTTTGAGAACCGGGACCTCCAAGCAAAGACCAAAATCTCGGTCTATAAAGCAGTGGTGCTCCCCTCTCTTCTGTATGGGTCAGAGGCCTGGACCACATACAGTAGGCACTTAAAAGCACTAGAGGCATATCGTCAACGATGCCTCCGTAAAATACTGAGGATTAACTGGGAGGATCGACGCACTAACACCAGCATCCTGGAGGAGGCGGATATTTCCACCATCACTGCCATCATTGCCCAAAACCAACTCAGGTGGACCGGCCCCGTTATCCGCATGCCTGACTCTCGCCTCCCAAAACAAGTCTTCTACTCCCAACTAGTTGAAGGGAAACTTTGGCCCCAGGAGGCCAAAAGAAGAGATTTAAGGATAACATCAAAACAAACTTAAAGAAGTGCCACATAGAACTTAAAACCTGGGAAGACATGGCAAAAGACAGGGCGTCCCGGAGAAACCTTGTCCGTGAGGGTGTGGCACTGTATAACGAGGACCTCCGCCATGCTGCACAAGTCAAGCACAGACTCAGAAAGGAGAGAGCAATCTCCAAACAGGCCAAACTCAAATTCACCACCACTACATTCCCCTGTCCACACTGCACAAGAATAATCGGGTCCAGAATTGGCCTCTACGCCCATCTGAAGACCCACAAGGATCAAGAAGGAGGACAGTCATACTCGATTACGAGTGACCGCCGATGATGATGATGATGATGATGATGTGTGTGTGTGTGTGTGTGTGTGTGTGTGTGTATTTTTGGCTCCCGTATGTATGTTCTGCAGTCTGATCCCAAGTGTGTGATCTGTGGTATTCTGGTGATCGAGCATGAACACACTTATTGTTATGCTCACTAGCTGCTATGGGCTCTGGAAACACACACTGAGGCATCAGCACTGGTTGGCTGGGTGTACATGAAGTCAGTTCTAAACTTTTGTGTAATCAGCTGATCACAATCAATTCTCATCTGTTTCTATGCAAATGTGAAGTTAAAATAAGTATTAGCTAGAATATTACAACCAAAGAATCACAGTGAGTGAAAAACCAGAAGCTGAAAAAGTCAGGATATGAGAACAAGAAACAACCCAAACTAAATCAAACCCCATTCCAATCATTACTTAAGAAAGATTTGCATAAGACTGTGATGAGAATCATGTAGCAACTAGCCCATTTATTTACACAAAGCTGTGTGTGTGTGTGTGTGTGTGTGTACCTGGTTGGCAGGTGTTGGCAAGTGCAGTGCAGAATCAACAGGTTGCAGTAATCTCTCAATGAGGCCAAGGGACAGAACGGAAGGAGAAAAAATGTGTGTTTTATTCTCCACCTGCACTGACTGCACCAAAATGTATGGAACCAGGTGATCCTCATGACCTACGTGCAATTACATTTACACAATTTAGCAGATGCTCTTGTCCAGAAAAGTGCTTTGTATTTCAGTCTTAGTAGACAAAATCTCATTTTAGGCAAAACGTTTTCACACCACGATATATGTATATACAGTGGTGCTTAAAAGTTTGTGAACCCTTTACAATTTTCTATATTTCTGCATAAATATAAACTAAAACATCATCAGATTTTTACACAAGTCTTAAAAGCAGATAAGGAGAACCCAGTTAAACAAATGAGGCAAAAATATTATACTTGGCCATTTATTCAATGAGGATAGCGTACAACTAAACAAAACATATTGTGGACGTTAAGCAACACACACCATACCTGTATAAATCACAATATAAATAAACCAATATGAAATCAGGCTGATTATCTGAAACACATACAGAGTTACTGTACAGGAACTGACCTGCCCAGGAATGTGCCATGTAACTGTCAGGAGAGAGAGAGAGAGAGAGAGAGAGAGAGAGAGAGAGAGAGAGTGTCTGTTTTCGTATAGGAGTGTATGTAGGTGTCTATATGGGGGTGTATTTGTGAATATACAGTACTGTGCAAAAGTTTTAGGCCACCATTAAATTTGTTGTTTTAGCAATGGTATAGTGTCTATATATAATTATTTACTGGTCTCTTTATTAAGATACATCCAGAAAATATAGTACAGGTTTTAGTGTGACCTCCCTGAAAAAGTGGTTTCATGGCTGCTAACCTTCCAAAACAACTCGGCATCCTGATGGAGCTTCCAGACGCTGCTATTGCTCAAGTGTAAAGGAAGGAAACACTAAATACTTACCACTGTGACCTATAGAAGCTGATTTCAGAATTTTTTTAGTGCTGCATGCAAATTTTGTGTATTTTCTGTTTGTTTTCATAAAATAGAAACTGAGAAATAATGATATATGGTCATTATACCATTGCTAAAATAACATATCTAATTGTGGCCTAAGACTTTTGTACAGTACTGTATCTCTGTACATGTGTGTATCTGTTGTTGTGTATGTATTTGTGTATATGTGTGTGTGAGTGTGAGTACATGTGGTGTGTTTGTGTTTATGTATATGTGTGTGTATTTGTTTTTGTATATGTGTAGATGAGTGTGTGTGTGCGTTTGTCTTTGTCAGTGTATACCAGTGTGTATTTATTTTTGTAACTGTTTTTGACTATGATCATGTGTAATTGTGTTTTTGTGTGTGTATATGTGAGAGTGTTTTATATATTAGTGCGTCTCTGTTTTTGTATATTGACGATTGTGTGTATTTGTGAATTTGACGTTGTTTTTGTGTATGTGTGTATATGCGTGCCTGTCTGTTGTTGTGAGTGTGTATGTGTGTCAATGTGTGTGTAAGAGTGCATATTTGTTTTTGGAGATGTGTAGGTGAGGGTGTGTGAGTGTGTGTTTATCAGTGTATATCAGTGTGTATTTAGTTTTGTAATTTTGTAACTGTTTTTGCATATGATCGTGTGTGTTTGTGTTTTTCTGTGTGTATATGTGTAAGCGAGAGTGTTTTTTATGTGTGTGTGAGTGTGTGTATATTTGTGAATTTGCTGTTGTATTTGTTTTTGTTTATGTGTATATATGTGTGCGTGTCTGTTGTATGAGTGCGTATATGTTTTGACTCCATGACTTTAGTTTCGCTCTTAGATTTATCATCTACGCCGCCCAAGGAGGTTGGGTCCCTTTTTGAGTCTTGGTCCTCCCAAGGTTTCTTCCTAGAACTAGGGAGTTTTTCCTTGCCACTGTCGCCCTAGGCTTGCTCAATTTGGGATTGGACATAGTTATTAGGAGATAATCTAAACTTGTAAAGTTGCTGTGAGACAATGCTCCATTGTAAAAAGCGCTATATAAATAGATCTGACTTGACTTGACTTGATATGTGGCGATGTGTGTATAAGAGTGTGTATTTGTTTTTGTATATGTGTAGGTGAGGGTGTGTGTGTGAGTGTGTGTTTGTGTTCATCTATGTATATGAGTGTGTCTGTTTTTTATTAGTCTCTATATAAGTGTGTTTATATATGTATGTTTTTGTTTTTGTGTATGTGTATGTACATGAGTGTGTGTATGTGTAGATGTGTATAGATGAGTGTGTAGCTGTTTTTCCATATATGTAGGTATGTCTATATGAGGGTGTTTCTATTTTTGTATGTTTAGGTGTGTGTGTTTATATGTGGTAGTCTAGTGGTTAAGGTGCAGGACTATGAACCAGAAGGTCCAGGGTTCAAATCCCACCTCAGCCACTGAAGCTGCCACTGTTGGGTCCTTGAGCAAGGCCCATAACCCACAAATGCTTGGACTGTAAGACTGTATCAATTGTAAGTCGCTCTGTAAATGTAAATGTATATGTGTGTCTCTGTATATGTGTAGTTGTGTGTGTATCTATTTTTGTATGTTTAGGTATGTGCATATTATTGTGTCTCTGCTGTTGTGTGAGTCTCTATGAGTCTCTATGTAGGTGTGTTCATATGCGTTTGTGTCTCTGTTTTGTATATTTACATGGGTGAGTATATGTGTGGGAGTGTGTGTATATTTGTGAATATGACTTTGTATTTGTTTTTGTGTATGTGTGTGTTTGTTGTTGAATTAGTGTATATATGTGCAAAAGTGAATGCGTTGTTGTTTGTGTGTAGATATATGAGTGTGTATTTGTGTATGTGTAGGTGTGTGTCTGTGTCTGTTTTGTGTGAGTGTGTAGATGTGTGTATATGAGTGTATGTTTGTGTTTATCTGTGTATCTAAGTGTGTTTCTATTGTCTGTGTGTGTGTATATTATTATGTCTGTTTTTGTACGAGTCCCTACATGTGTAAGTGTGTTTTTGTATTTGTTTTTGAGTATGTGTATTTGTGTGTGTCTGTTGTTGTATGAGTGTGTATATGTGTCAGTGTATGCATATGAGTTTGTATATGTATGAGCGTGTGTATATGAATGTGTAATGTGTGTATGAGTGTATATATATATATATATATATATATATATATATATATATATATATATACATACACACACATGTAGGTGTGTATGGGGGTGTGTGTGTTTATATGTGTATATTGAGTGTGTTTGTGTTTACATTTTTGATTGCATTTATTATTCTATATGTGTAGTTGTATATGAGTTAGAATGTGTGTGTGTGTTTGTGTTTATCAGTGTATATGAGTGTGTTTCTATTATTGTATGTTTAGATGTTTGTATATGAAGGTTTGTCTGTTTCTGTATATGTGTAGGTGTGTGTGAGTGTGTTTGTGTTGTAGTATGTGCTTGTGTATGAGTGTGTATTTAAGGTAATAATAATAATAATAATATGTTCAATTGCTATAGTGCCTTTCACAAACCCAAGGGCGCTTAACAGAGAGAGGAGGAAAAAGAGGAGTTAAACAGGAGAAGAGTAATAAGAATTAAAGAGGAAGGTTTTAAGGTTAGTTTTAGAGGAAGACGGGGTGGAGCAGTTCCCCAGTGATTGTGTAACTGAGTTCCACAGGCTACTGAATTCAAAATAAACTGAAGCCTGTTTAGCAGGTTAGTAGGGAGACCATTATAGAGGGAGTTGCAGCAATCAATGCGGGAGAAAATTAAAGCATGTACCAGCATTTTGGCATCATCATTACTAAGAATAGGGTGTAGACATGCGATAGTGTGATAGAAAGCACTCTTGCTAAGAGACGTAATCTGGGGCTGACTTTTGTAAGTGAGAAATGAAGCAGATGTGAAGGAAATTTGTACTGTTCATTATTTCATTCTTTATATTGTTTTTATAATTAAGGCTTTAGGCCAGTATAACCTTGTGCAAACTTGGTTTATGCTGATCAGTGTAAAACACAATCTATCAAGAATTTGCCTCCGAACTTTAATAACTTAAACGAAGGAAAACGGTTGTGTGTGTGTGTGTGTGTGAGAGAGAGAGAGAGAGAGAGAGAGAGAGAGAGAGAGAGAGAGAGAGAGCAGATAAGAGTCATGGGCCGTTTCTCAATACCAAGTAGGCGAAGTACTTGGTACAGCAGCGTACTTGGCTATGGAGACAACACGGTTTACTATTTACACCTAGATAAAATCCTAAAACATCTTGTATAAAGCCTGTCAGGGGTGGAAGAAGTGCTCCGATCTTTAACTTTCCTTTGAATAGTTTAATCTACGTGTAACAACGGACCGATCTCATTTAAGCATAAATAAAAACCTTGCCAAACATAAGCCAGCACCAAACAAGTCTGATTTTAGAAGGGAATTTAATTCTGAACTTCAATTTATATCAGACAGTTCATATTTAGAATAAAGGCTGAACAAATAATAAATATAATGCATAATAAAGACGTTAATAACTTTGCGTCACATCTCCGAAATCATTTGAGCATTTTTTTATGTAAGCTTTATCTACATAAACTGACCGCATAGTTGAATTTTAAACAACTACATTCTCGCCTAAAAAACTTTTATAACTTCATTTTGTGACACAATAACAGTATTACTTTAGAAATTAGACATCCAGTTGGGAGTTCTCTCATCCGCCATTACATTTACATTTACATTTACATTTACAGCATTTAGCAGACGCCCTTATCCAGAGCGACTTACAATTGATACAGTCTTACAATCCAAGCTATTGTGGGTTAAGGGCCTTGCTCAAGGACCCAAGAGTAGCAGCCTGGCAGAGGTGGGATTTGAACCCTGGACCAAGCTGGCAAAGCATTGTGGGATATTTTCGCTGTTCAAGTCCGCACAAGTCTGCTTCGATGCATCCTCGGTAATATGGGCGGATCAAGAACACATCCGGGGATTTGGAGCGTACTTGGTTAGATGCGAACTTAGAAATGGAACAGTACTTGGGCTGCCACTGATGACATTTCACAAGTACACAAGTACAGAGAAGTACGAATATTGAGAAACGGCGCAGGGCATACCGAGCAGATAAGGGTCATGGCGAGAAAAGTTATTACATAAGAACGTATTTTTCTAGTATAAAAGGAGAAGAGAAAAAAAGCCTCCCCATCCGCTCATATACAACTGCTTAGGCATGTTTGTATTTGGGTTGATCTCTGCACAGACATTAAAACTGTCCATTACTTCATTCCAGCACCTGTCTCTGTTTGATTCTGTTCGTTCACATTTGTAATTTTTCCAACACAGCAGAAACCACAGGTAGGACTGTGGTAGCCTAGCGGGTAAGGAACTGGACTTTGGACCAGAAGGTCCAGGGTTCAAATCCCACCTGTGCCAAGCTGCCACTGTTGGGTCCTTGAGCAAGACCCTTAACCCACAATTGCTTGGATTGTAAGACTGTATCAATTGTAAGTCGCTCTGGATAAGGGCGTCTGCTAAATGCTGTAAATGTAAACTAAGGTTTTTAATGACCTGAGCTGGTTTAATAAGAGTGCCATCTACTACAACAGAAAGACTGGCGAAGAGACCAGGGTTTTAGGGTCAGCCAACAAGACTTCAGTTTGTTCTGCATTTAATTTAAGCAAATGATCTTCCAGCCAGTGTTTGCGATCCCTAGTTAGTTAGAGCAGAAGATGATTTCTTTGAACCTAACGTGTTGCCTGTTCGCGAGATAGGATCTGAACCAGGCAAGTGCTAAGCCTGAGATTCCAATGGATGGAAGTCTGGAGATAAGACTGTAATGACTAACCATGTCAAAGCCTGCTGTAAGATCAAGGAGAATAAGAATATTAAGAAAACCAGCATCAGAGATCATAACGACCCTTAACAGGGTGGATTCAGTGCTGTGCAGGTTGTGGAAACCAGATTGGAATGGCTCATAAAGGTTATTAATGCTGAGAAACTCCTGAAGCTGAGAGGCCATAACTCTGTCCATAATTTTTGCTAGAAAAGTGAGATTGGAAACAGCTCTGTAGTTGGAGAGTGATGAAGAGGTGGGTGTGTGTGTGTGTGTGTGTGTGTGTGTGTGTGTGTGTGTAATTGTGTTTGAGTTTAATGCTTAACCCTGTCGTGGACTTTGTTCTGTCATAGGGGGTCAGACTAAGGGAGCAGCACGACCCAAAACACTGTTTCTCACTAATCAGAGACAGAAAAGACTACACAACACACACACACACACACACACACACACACACACACACACATACACACATAAATATTAACAATGATACACACTCACAGACCCTTCATTATATAAGTGTATCAGGATGGCTTCCTGGTGGTAGTGTGTTTGTTGTGTTACAGAGAGAATGTTTGTGACTTTAAAGAGAGAAGCAGTGCAGGATTTAATGAAACTAAACAATATATCTGTCACAGGCCACGCTGGCTCCCGTCCTTTGGACAATAGGGGTCAGCGTTGCTCCTGTTTTCAGTTCGGGATGCGCATTTCTGATTACACGCGTTCCCGTCTAATTATGATCTCATTAGAGTGGCAGCACCTGCTCGCTCAGGTATATAAGGACACCTCCTGAAGTTAGGCAGGTGCGCTGCATTCCTTGCCTCAGCTCTGGTGTTGCTAGGGAATGTGGGTAACTACGATTGGCAGATCGCCAGTAATTGTACGGACCGGGAGGTTCGGAGGGTAATGGTAGGATTTAGATTGATAGTGTAGGGTCAAATTCTTTAATCGTCCCGGTATCCTATCCTCCGCCTCTCCGTCGGCACCCAACGCGGCTTACGGCTCACGACGCTGAGGCAGTGAGTCCCCCGCGCTCTACCTCACAGTACAGCACCGTCGGCCGTCTCGGTTTCCCTATCTAGCGATTCGGGGAATTGGCGCCTCCCCTTTGTGATCGCGTTTATGGAGAGCGGCTGGCGCGGCCCATTTCCGTCAGCTTCCCTTCATCCGCGTTTGGATCCCGCTTTGGGAGCAGCAAGCCGGGATCACGCTTCTCTCTGTCAGGAGGAGCGTTCCGCTGCCACCTATCCTGACGCTACGTCATCGCTCTCTCTCTCTATCCCTCCTTGAGCGAGCTGCAGGTCGGGCAGGCCTGAGTGGAGAGCAGATCGCCTGCTCCTTTGGGACTTGGAGCTTTGTTATCTGCTCAGCAGTTTAATTCGCTGTGGCACGTTTACGCGAGTATGGGGAATATTTCCCGGTGTCTTAGTTTGTTTATTATTGTTTATCCCATTTATGTAGTTGCATTACGTCATCGCTCTCTCTCCCTCCTTGAGCGAGCTGCACGTCAGCGCAACCCTGAGGGAGAAGCGATCGCCTTGCTCCGTTGACTTGGAGCTTATTTATCTGTTTTCAAGCAGTTTAATGCGCTGTGGCACGATCCCAGGCTTGCTGGACAATGTTTCCCTGTGTTTAGTTTGTTTATGTATGGTTTATTTAGTTGCATTACGTCATCGCGCTCTCTCCCTCCTTGAGCGAGCTGCAGCTCAGCGAAGCCTGAGGGAGAGAGCGACGCCTGCTCCGTTGACTTGGAGCTTTATTTATCTGTTTCAGCAGTTTAATGCGCGGGGCACGATCCAGCGCTTACGGGAACTGTTTCCCGGTGTCTTAGTTTGTTTATTATTTGTTTTATCACGTTTCTAAGCATCCTTTTTTGAGTCCGTTGCCCTAACGGCGCTTCAGTTTGTCCTTATATAACTCCTAGTCTGGTAGGGCTGTCGCGTCTCCGTGGTGATGCTGTTAAGCCCGGGAGTCACCACACACTGCAGCCCGGGTTCGATACTCAGCCAACCAGACTCAGGTTGTTTTCTTCCTTCTTTCGTTAGTTTTTTCCTTTTCTTTTTGTTTACCTTTTGGTTATAACTCCCATCTGGAGCGAAAACTGCCACCTTGGGTCCGAAAAAAAACCCCCTATTTCTTATTTTCTAACGGTGCAGCCCCCTGGGCCCCCGTGAAGAAGGCAGAGCCAAAACTGGGACCCAGCGTTAGCTCCTGGGACTTCCTTCAAGGATCTCCCCACCTTCTCGTATTGCGTCGTCTGCCCCGGCAGACAGGTAGTCTCGTACGACTCTTGGGGGTCTCCCCTTCAAAACTCTGAATAAGGTTAGGGGTTGGATCGAAGTTTGTGGGTGACCCCCCAGAGCATCGCAGACCTAGGTGGTAAGCGTGGGCCCCCACGGTCCCAAAGCGAGCATTGCTGGCTCCAGCAGTTTTTCTTGGGATTCACGGTTTGACCCCGCTGAAAGCTCCCAAACCCCCCCAAGTTGGAGAGTTCTACCCACACAATCCTCCACAATACGAACTACCCCGTGTGTTTGGAATTACCCAGGGGAGTCGGTCTGTGGGCGAGTATGTGGGAGGACTTCTGTGCGGCAGCCAGCGAGAGCGGGTTTGATGCCCTGCTGCTCATGGCCTTCTTTCAAAGGGGTCTTGCCGATGACCTGGAGCACAACTCTTCCCATTCCTCCCGTCACCTCCCTGGCCGCATTGTGCGATCTGGACCATTTCGCACAGACGGCTTGTTCGGTCTAAAACCAGGAAGGTTAGGCGTTCGGGCTTACAGTTCATCGCCATCAGCAAACAGGTGCTTGAGGCTGTGTGGCCTGAACGTTAAGCGCCACTAGCGCCGCTCCAGTGCCTTTCTTTAGGCATTAATCTCCTTTCTTGAGCGTTAGGTTCTATAAGCAAGCAGCTGGTGCTGCTCAGCTTGGTTCTGAGCTCACACAGATACCAGTGGTGTTTTATTCTGCGCCTGGTGACCTGTACTTGGGCACATGCGACGCCTAAGCTGCGAACCTGAGGACACTACGCTCCTTTTCCCAAGCTCGCCGCGCCTGTTGACCGTACTTGGGCACATGAGCGCGCTAGGGCGGACCTGAGCCACTTGCGCTCCGTTCCCAAGCTCGCCGCGCCTGCGAACCCCGTGCTTGGGCACATAGCGCCGCCTAGCTGCGACCTGAGCCACTGCGCTCCGTTCCAAGCTCGTGCGCCATGCTGACCCCGTACTTGGGGCACATAAGCGCCGCTAGCTGCGAAACTGAGCACTGCGCTCCGTTCCAGCCCGCCGCGCCTGCTGACCCCGTTACTTGGGCCACAAGCGCCGCCTAGACTGCGAACCTGAGCCACTGCGCTCGTTCCAAGCTCGCCGCCGAATGCTTGACCCCGTACTTGGGCACATGGCGCCGCCTTGATGCGAAACCTGAGCCAACATGCGCTAGTTCCCAAGCTCGCCGCGCATGCGACCACCGTACTTGGGCACATGGCGCAGCCTTGCTGCGAACCTGAGCCCTGCCGCTTCGTTCTCAAGCTCGCGCGCTGCTGACCCGGTACTTGGCCAACCATGGCGCGCCTGCTGCGAAACCTGAGCCACTGACGATCCGTTCCCAAGCTCGCTGCGCATGCTTTGACCCGTACTTGGGAAAATGGGCCGCCAGCTGCGAACATGAGCAACTGCGCTCCGTTCCCGAGCTCGCCGCGCATGTTGACCCCGTTACTTGGGGAACATGGACGCCGCCTAGCTGCGAACCTGAGCCACTGCGCTCCGTTCCCGAGTTCGCCCGATATTGACCCCGTGTGGAGCACCATAGCGCCGCCTAGCTGGGACCTGAGCCACTGCGCTCGTCCCCAAGCCGCCGCGCCTGTTGACCCCGTACTTGGGCACCATAGCGCCCGCATTGCTGCGAACGAGCCAATGCGCTCCGTTCCCAAGCTCCCGCGCCTGCTGACCCCGTACTGGGCACATAGCGCCGACTAGCTGCGAACATGAGCCCACTGCGCTACGTTCCCAAGATCGCCCGCCTGTTGACCCGTACTTGGGCACATGGAGCACCTAGCTGCGAACCCTGAGACATTACGCTCCAATTCCCAAGCTTGCCGCGCACGTTGACCCCATACTTGGGCACATAGCGCCGCCTAGCTGTGAACCTGAGCCATTACGCTCCGTTCCCGAGCTCGCCGTGCCTGTTGACCCCGTACTTGGGCACATAGCGCCGCCTGGCTGTGAACCTGGGCCACTGCGCTTCGTTCCCGAGCTCACCACGCCCGTTGACCTCGTACTTGGGCACATAGCACCGCCTGGTTGCGAACCTGAGCCACTGCGCCCCGTTTCCAAGCTCACCGCGCCCATTAACCCCGTACCTGGGTACTTAGTGCCGCCAGGCTGCGAATCTTAGCAACCACACTCCGTTCGGGAGCTCACTGCACCTGTAAGCCCCAAGTCAGAGAATTCAAGCTCCACGCTCAGGCATTCAGCGCACCGGTCGTTGCTGCCGACCCCTGTGCTTCGTCCGATAGACCTATTTCTGCACTGCTGTCGCTACCCTGACCCCCATGGCTCAGCTGCAAAGGCCGGCCTCCGGGCTATTGAGCTCTGCCTCCGAGTCGGTCGGGTTGTTCGCCGAGGTTTGTCGGGGCGGTGGACCGGCTCTCATGTGCCCCGCCCTCCTTTTCAGCCCCTCGTTCGAGCCCATTTTGGCCCTCGGGCGCCTCTCAGTGCGGCACCTTCTTAATCCTGAGCGTGTGAGGCAGGCCAGGGGGTGGCTTGGTTGCGCTTAGGGTCGTCGGGACGACGCCCCTTGGGGGGGGGTACTGTCACAGGCCACGCTGGCTCCCGTCCTTTGGACAATAGGGGTCAACGTTGCTCCTGTTTTCCATTCGGGACATGCGTTTCTGATCACGTGCGTTCCCGTCTAATTATGGTTTCATTAGAGTGGCAGCACCTGCTTGCTCAGGTATATAAGACACTCCTGAAGTCTAGCAGGTTGCTGCTGCATTCCTTGCCTCAGCCTCGTGGTGTTGCTAGGGAAAGTGGGTAACTGACGATTGGTAGATCGCCAGTAATTGTATGGACCGGGAGGTTCGGAGGTAAGGTAGGACTTAGTTTGATTAGTGTAGGGTCAGAATTCATTAATTGTCCCGGTATCCTATCCTCCGCCTCTCCGTCGAGCCCCAAACGCGGCTTCCGGCTCACTCCGTTAAGGCAGTGAGTCCCCCGCGCTCTCCCTCACCGCTCCAGCCCCGTCGGCTGTCTCGGTTCCCCCTCTCTACGCGATTGGGGAATTGGCGCCTCCCCTTTGTGATCGCATTATACTGGAGAAGCGCTGCGCGGCACCCTTACCGTCTCGCTTCTCTTTATCGCGTTTGGATCCCGCTTTTGGATTCCGCAAGCCGGGATCCACACTTCTCTCTGTCAGGAGAGCGTTCCGCTGCCACCTCTCCTGACGCTTACGTCATCGCTCTCTCTCTCTCTCCCTCCTTGAGCGAGCTGCACGCTCGGCGCAGCCTGAGTGAGAGAGCGATCGCCTGCTCCGTTGACTTGGAGCTTTATTTATCTGCTTCAGCAGTTTAATGCGCTGTGGCACGTTTCAGCGCTTACGGGAACTATTTCCCTGTGTCTTAGTTTGTTTGTTTATTTGTTTATTTAGTTGCATTACCTCACCGCTCCCTCTCCCTCCTTGAGCAAGCTGCACGCTCGGCGCAGCCTGAGTGAGACAGGGATCGCCTGCTCCGTTGACTTGGAGCTTCATATATCTGTTTCAGTAGTTTAATGCGCTGTGGCACGATTTAGCCCTTACGGGAACTATTTCCCTGTTTTAGTTTGTTTATTTATTTGTTTTTTTAGTTGCATTACGTCACGCGCTCTCTCCTCCATGAGCGAGCTGCACGCTCAGAGCAGCCTGAGTGAGAGAGCGATCGCCGCCTCCGTTTGACTTGGAGCTTTATTTATCTTGTTTCAGCAGGTTAATGCGCTGTGCACGATCCAGCGCTTCGGAAACTGTTCCTGTGTCTTAGTTTGTTTATTTATTTGTTTTTATCACGTTCCTAAGAATCTTTTTGAGTCCGTTGCTAACGGCGCTTCAGTTTGTCCTTATTAAATTCCTAGTCTGGTATGGCTGTCGCGTCTCCGTGGTGACTGCTGTTAAAGCCCGTGAGTCACCAACACTGCAGCCCGGGTTCGATCCTCAGCCACCCAGACTCATGTTGGTAGTTTCTTTTCCTTTTTCTTTGTTACCGTTTGTTATAACTGACCATCTGGAAGCTAAAACTGCACTTGGGTCACGAAAAAAACCCTTATTTCTTTATTCTAACGGTGCGCCCCCTGGGCCCCCCGTGACAGAATGCAGCAGCCAAAATGGGACCCAGGCGTTAGCTCCTGGGAATTCCTTCAGGATCTCCCCACCTCTCGTATGCGTCGTCTGCCCCGGCAGACAGGGTCTGTACGACTCTTGGGGGTCTCCCCTTAAACTCTGATCAGGTTAGGGTTTGGCAATCGAAGTTGACCCCCAAAGAGCCATCGCAGACCTCGTCGTGGTAAAGCGTGGCGCCCCCCCCGGTCCCAAGCGGCATTGCTGGCTCCAGGCAGTTTTCTTGGGATCACGGTTTGACCCCGCTGAAGCTCCCAACCCCCCCAAGTTGGAGAGTTCTACCCACACTAATCCTCCACAATCCGAACTACCCCGTGTGTTTGGAATGACCCAGGGGGTCGGTTGTGGGGCGAGTATGTGGAGGACTCTGTGCGGCAGCCAGCGAGAGCGGGTTTTGATGACCTGATGCTCATGGCCTTCTTTCCAAAGGGGTCTGACGATGACCTGGAGCACAAACTCTTCCCTTCTTCCCGTCACATCCCTGGCCGCATGTGCGATCTGACCATTCGCACAGACGCGCTTGTTCGGTCTAAAACCAGGGAAGGTTGAGGCGTGATCGGGCTTCCAAGTCATCAGCCATCAGCAACTGGTCGGCTGAGCTTTGTGCCTGACCGTTAGCGCCACCTAGCGCCGTTCCAGTGACTCTTTAGCATTAATCTCCTTCTTGAGCGTTTAGTTCATAAAGCAAGCAGCTTGTGCGGCTCAGCTTGGTTCCTGAGCTCGACACAGATACAGTGGTGTTCTTGGCATGTTGCAATGTATTGGGCACATGGCGCCGCCTAGCTGCCGAACCTGAGGCCACTACGGCTACGTCCCAAAGTCGCCGCGCTTTGACCCCCGTACTTGGGCACATAGCGCCGCTAGATGAGAACCTGAGCCACTGCGCTCCCATTCCCCAAGCTCGCCGCGATGATGACCCCGTGCTTGGCACATAGGCCGCCTAGCTGCGAAAACCTGAGCCACTGCGCCTCAGTTCCAAGCTCGCTGCGCTGCTGACCCCGATACTTGGGCAAATAGCGCCGCCTAGCTGCGAACCTGAGCCACTGCGCTCCGTTCCCAAGCTCGGCCGCGCCTGCGACCCCGTAATTGGGCACATACGCAGCCTAGCTGAGAACTGAGCCAATGCGCTCCGGTTCACAAGCTCGCGCGATGCTGACCCCGTACTTGGGGCACATGGCGCCGCCTTGCTGCGAACCTGAGCCAATGCGTCCGTTCCCAAGCTCGCGCGCATGTGCACCCCGTACTTGGGCACATGGCGCCGCCTTGCTGCGAACCTGAGCACTGAGCTCCGTTACCAAGCTCGCCGCGCATGCTGACCCCGTACTTGGGCACATGGCGCCGCCTTGCTGCGAACCTGAGCCACTGCGCTCTGTTCTCAAGCTCGCCGCGCAGCTGACCCCGTACTTGGGCACATTGGCGGCCGCCCTTGATGCGAACCTGAGCCACTGCGCTCCGTTCCCAAGCTCGCTGCGCATGCTGAACCCGACTTGGGCACTAGCGCGCCTAGCTGCCGAACCTGAGCCATGCGCTCCGTTCCCAAGCTCGCCGCCGCCTGTTGACCCGTACTTTGGGCACATGGCCGCCGCCTAGCTGACGAACCTGAGCCACTGCGCTCCGATTACCGAGCTCGCCGAGCTCATGACCCCGTTGCTTGGGGGAAATAGCGCCCCTAGCTGCGGACCTGAGCACGACGCTCCGTCCAAGCCGCCGGCCTGTTGACCCCGTACTGGGCACATAGCGCCGCTTGCTGCGAACCTGAGCCACTGCGTCCGTCCCAAGCTCGCCGCGCCTGCTGACCCCGTACTTGGGCACATAGCGCCGCCTAGCGCCGAATGAGCATGCGCTCCGTTCCCAAGCCTCGCCACGCCTGTTGACCCCGTACTTGGGCACATGGCGCCGCTAGCTGAGAACTGAGCCATTTTTTTTCGTTTTTGTTTTTTTTTTTTTTTGTGTTTTTTTTTTTTCACGCTCCATTCCCAAGCTCGCGCGCACGTTGACCACGTTTTACTTGGCCACATGGCGCCGCCTGCTGCGAACCTGCAGCCACTGCGCTCCGTTCCAAAGCTCGCCGCGCTGTTAACCCCGTACTTGGGACACACTGCGCCGCATAGCTGCGAACCCGGACGGCCACTGCCGCTCAGTCCCGAGCTTGCCGCGACTGTTGACCCCGTGCCTGGCACATAGCGCCGCCTGGCTGTGAACCTGAGGCCACTGACGCTCCGTTCCCGAGCTTGACCGCGCCTGTGACCCCGTCCCGGGACATAGACGCCGCCTGGCTGTGGAACTTGGGCCACTGCCGCTTCATTCCCGAGTTCACCACACTGTTGAACCCGCACATTGGGGCAATGGCGCCGCCAGGATGCCGAATCGAGCAACACGCTCAGTCGGGAGGGGCTCACTATGCCGGAAGCCCCAAATTCAGAGACTTCAAGCTCCACGCTTCAGGCATTCAGCGCACCGGTCGTGTGCTGGACCCCTGTGTTTGGTCCGAAGACCTCATTTCTGCACGCTGTCGCTGGCCCCGAACCCCATGGCTCAGATGCAAAGGCCGGCCTCCGGGCCATTGAACTCTGCCTCAGAGTTGGTCGGGTTTTTCGCCGAGGTTTGTCGACGGCGGGGGGGGGGGGGGGGACCGGCTCTCGTGTGCCCTGCCCTCCTTTTCAGCCTCGTTCGAGCCCGTTATTGGCCCTCGGGTGCCACTCAGTGCGGCCACCTTCTTAATCCTGAGCGTGGTGAGGGAGGCAGGGGGGTGTTTGGTTGGCTTAAGGTCGTCGGGAAGACGCCCATTGGGGGGGGTACTGTCACAGGCCCCACGCTGGCTCCGTCCTTTGGACAATAGGGGTAGCGTTGCTCCTGTTTTCAGTCGGGATGCGCATTTCTGATACACGCGTTCCCGTCTAATTATGATCTCATTAGAGTGGGCAGCACCTGCCGCTCAGGTATATTAAGGACACTCTGAAGTCTAGCAGGTGCTGCTGCATTCCTTGCCTAAGCCTCGTGGTGTGCTAGGGAAAGTGGGTAACTGACGATTGGCAGATCGCCAGATTGTACGAGGACCGGGAGGTTCGGAGGTATAGGTAGGATTTAGATTGGATTAGTGTAGGGTCAGATCTTTAACGTAACGGTATCTATCCTCCGCCTCTCCGTCGAAGCCCCAAAGCGGCTTCCGGCTCACTACGTTGAGGCCGTGGTCCCCCGCGCTCTCCCTCAACGCTACAGGCACCGGGCGGCCGTCTCGGTTCCCCCTCTCTACAGCGATCGGGGAATTGGCGCCTCCCCTTTGTGATCGCGTTATACTGGAGAAGCGCTGCGCGGCACCATTTCCGTCTCGCTTCCCTTCCATAGGTTGGATCCCGCTTTTGGGATTCAGCAAAAAGCCGGGATCCACGCTTCTCTCTGTCAGGAGAGCGTTCCGCTGCCACCTCTCCTGACGCTAAGTAGCGCTCTCGTCTCTATCTCCCTCCTTGAGCGAGCGCACGCCGGCGCAGCCTGAGTGGAGGAGAGCGATCGCTGCTCCTTTGACTTGAGCTTTATGTATTCGCTTCAGGCGTTTAATGCGATGTGGCACGTTTACGCGCTTATGGAACTATTTCCCGGGGTCTTAGTTTGTTTTATTATTTGTTTATCCATTTATTTAGTGCATTTACGTCATCGCTCTCTCTCCCTCCTTGAGCGAGCTGCACGCTCAGCGCACCTGAGTGAGAGAGCGATCGCATGCTCCGTTGAATTGGAGAGTTTATTATCTGTTCAGCAGTTTAATGCGCTGTGGCACGATCCAGCGCTTGTGGAACTGTTTCCCTGTGTTTTAGTTGTTTATCATTGTTTATTAGTTGCATTAACGTCATCCGCTCTCTCCCTCCTTGAGCGAGGCTGCACGCTCAGCGCAGCCTGAGTGAGAGAGCGATCGCCTGCTCCGTTTACTGGAGCTTATTTATTGTTTCAGCAGTTTAATTGCGCTGTGGCACGATCCAGAGCTTCGGGAACTGTTTCCTGGGTCGTTGTTTAATTTATTTGTTTTTATCAAGTCATAAGCATCCTTTTTGAGTCCGGTGCCTAACGGCGCTTCAGTTTGTCCTTATTAGACTTCTAGTCTGGTATGGGCTGTCGCGTCCCGTGGTGACTGCTGTTAAGCCAGTGAGTCACCAAAACTGCAGCCCGGGTTCGATCCTCAGCCACCCAGACTCAGGTTGGTTAGTTTCTTTTCCTTTTTCTTTTTGTTTACCTTTTGGTTATAACTACCATCTGGAGCTAACTGCACTTGGGTCCCGAAAAAACCCTTATTTCTTTATTTCTAACGGTGCGCCCCCTGGGCCCCCCGTGACAATATCTTCATTAAAATTTCTAACTTCCCAGTTAGAAATCCAAATAGGGCCACCCTGAGCCCCCTGTTGGCTTAGATAAACCTGGAGTCTTCAGTCACAAAAAATGTATGGAAAACAAACCTTGTATAAAAAAAAAATGACAGAGACAGTAACTGATAAAGGTCATAACATAAAGAATAAAAACTGGTAATTTATTGCTCATTGTTATCACATGTAAGACCACATGTAAGGCCACAAACTTTATGATCATATGATTTATTAATGGACATGAGCTCAAATGTATTTTCTGCTCATTTTAAATCTATGATTCGGACCATCTACCTGCTCAGCATGCTCACCAAAACAATTAAATCCAATATAACTGAACTAGCTTAGGCATCAGTAGTGGAGATATCCAGTCAGTTACCTAACACTGATCTCATTTTTAAAGAAAAGCTACTGCATATAATAATATAATGAACACATGCAAATAGTCATAACATAACAGTACACAAAAATGTGATACATCTTCAGCATGCTAAAAACAAGTATCGGTCTCCTTCTGTTGATATAATCCTGGACTTACATGTCCAGCATAACAATAACAGTAGCAGGTGAATTTTTTACAAGTTCAAAGCAAGAACAAACTGCCAGAAATGATTTGCTGAAATTTCATGAATAAATCTCTTTAACTGGTGATTTGATTGATGTCAGAATTTTCTCTCAGAGACACTAGAACACTAAACATATCATCATTTTATATTTACAAACACTAGCTTATTTTATAGTCGCATTAAATCATTTCATTTATATATTTTTTATATTTTATTTTTGTTCAGGATATATCTGATTATTTTAATAAATTGTCACATGATATATTTATTTTATTACAAAAAAATACACAAATGAGGGTTAAGCCACAAGAGTTTGATCTGTAACAAAAAGAAATACAAAGTAATGAATAGAGAAAACAGAAAATAAACAAAAATCAAAAGAAGAAATAAAGGACTAGATCTTCATTTCCTGGAGTAACTACAACAGGGCTTGAAATGTGGCAAAGACAGAATATGGCTTGTGTGCCAATACTTGTGGACACATGCAGGGTCAAGTCCCAATACTTTTGACTGTGTGCAGGTGTCCCAGGTGGTTGCTATAGTGTTGCTAGGTTGTTGCTATAGTATCCCAAGATGGTTGCTATGGCATTGCTAGGTGGTTGCTATAGTGTTGGTTGCTAAGGTGTTGATAGGCAGTTGCTAGGCTGTCTAGTATGGATGCTATGGTGTTGCTAGGTGGTTGTTATGGAGTCCCAGGTGCTTGCTAAGGTATTCCAGATGGGCACGTACAGGAGCATGTCGTAATATTTTTGGTCGTGTGTGGGGGCGTGTCCTAATACTTTTATATGCTTATGCATCAGTAGATGTAATAACAGGTCACTGAGTCTCACTGAGTGCTCTGTGGTAACATCATCGATTTCAGCTACAATTTAAATTTTTTCAGTTATAATTTGAATCTAAACATTCATTCAATGCATTTCTATGGGAGATTTTTAATTTTTAAACATATCTATTAAAAACAATAAATTGGATCGACTTAAAAAGGAATGTCACTAAAATAACAGAAGTAAAAGATGAAACAAAATTAATGTGCAAAAGAGTAGAAAGGGTGAATCAGCAAATCAAAGAACAAGATTAAGAAAATAAGAAACAAAATAAAATGAAAGTAGGAGCCAGAAAAAAAGAACACAAAGTAAAAGGACACAAATACAAATATTTATATAATACAAATATAAAAACAAACATGAAAAAGAAAATCGGAAAACGAAGAAAAATTGCTTTCAGTAAAATCGTTGAAAGACAAACAACAAAAGACAATAAAAACAAAAAAGTAAAAAATGAGGAATAAAAAGAATTAAATATATTAAAATGCAGAAAAAGAAAAAGAGATATATATTTCTTTTAATATTTCAATAAAACTATAACATTTTATTTTGGCTCACATAACCTCACTGTTGATCCACAATAAAGCCCAAACCCAGCATAGAGGGGCTGAGTGAATGTAGTTTGGACTCTGTGGAGGAGCCTCATTGTATCAGAGATGCTGTAGAAGGACAGAGTTCCTGCACTGTGATCCACATACACTCCTATTCTGGAGGATGATGGACCTTTAAGATCAGTCCTAATCTCGTTGTGACAGAAACAGTGTGAATAAGGATAACACTGTAGACCCCAGGACTGACTGTTTAATCCAAACCCACATTCATTACCTCCTCCTTTCCTGCTGATCTCTTTATATGAGACTGATATGAACACACCAAAAAGACCATCACCACAACCACTCCACTCCACCTCCCAGTAGCAGCGTCCACTCACACTCTCCTTACACAACACCTGACTGTAGGAGTCAAATCTCTCTGGATGATCAGAATATGGCTGAAATATACCACTTAATGTCACCACTTTGTTCTGCTCAGACAGAATGAGGTTATGATTTGCTGTGTTGGGATCCAGAGTCAGCTGACAGAAATCTAAACCAACGAGAAATGGGAGCATGTTGGGTATTAATCACAGGATTAATGGTAAGAGGAAGATAGCTGTCTGTGTCTATATTCCTCTTAATGCTTCTCTATATGAAACCATCAAGAGAAAAACTCACTTTATTGAAATGAAAAAGACATGTGGAAGTGGTTCCATACCAATGCTGTGTGTGTGTGTGTGTGTGTGTGTGTGTGTGTGTGTGTGTGTGTGTGTGTGTGTGTGTGTGTTACACGTACACTGTAGAAAATCTTCTCTGTTCTTTGGTTCTGAGGTTAAAATCATCCGAACTGCTGCAGCTGTGGAGACACAGAGATAAAATGAAGATGAAAAAATAAGGTTCTGTAAATGATGGAAACAGTTTAACCCTTAGAGACCCACAAACACAATTTGGTTCATTTCCACACCCTCATTCCTATATGCGATTAGATCATGCATTTTATTACAAGCTCGCTCTACATTCCCTTTGGAGAATTCTTAATCTTGTTATCCATTCTTGTAAGTTTTTGGATAAACAGAGAACTTAAAATTATCATGGTTCAAAAACATTAAAAGATCACTAGAAAGATTTGCAATCTAATAAAACTCTTCACCTAATGAAAAAGGGAGGTTCCTTTTGTCTCTCATAAACCAAAAACAGCTCTTTTAAAATTCAGCTGTACTGTTAAGTCAAATGCTCATCAGAAATTCGACCAGAAATCCAACAATTAATTTCGTATTGATTAAGTTAGGTGAGACACATCGACCTCAATCACACAGTTCATTTAGATTAAATTAGATCTTAACCAATGTAACTTTGCTATGGTGAGTACAGTGAAGAACTAGGAACTGGATTATGATTAAACCTAGGAAGTTCTATAAACTCTTGCTTGTCCATTATTCCAAGTTTCATCAGATACATCTTCTCCAAGCTCTCTGTCCTACTCAGCTTAAATTCTGTATGAAATTATTTTTTGAAATGGGACCTTTAGTATGAACAGGGGTTTATGAATGGAATCTATCCCTGTTTATGGTGTCAGGAAAAGTTGGGCTCCAAGTACAATAACCTGATGAAGCTTAAGGCAGCAAAACAGGCTGCAATTTGATAGATTCCATTTAGTGGAGAAGATTATTTAAAAATTCGATCAGTATCCATTCCTGGATCAGGGCCTAGATGTGGCATAAGGGCTTGTGTGGTCTAATGATCTCCAGGCCTACAGTGCACTCCCGGTAGCATTGCACTGGCGGGTTCACTGCTTTATGCTTGTGTATGAGCCCTCTTCATACTACATGGCATGAGCGACTGGGAGGTGAGTAAATTTCTATTGCTCATTTCGATGTTTGCTGTCAGTTTTCCTCGACTATGGACATTGCTGTGTGATTTTCTGGCTGGTGCCCAGCTGTATATAGCTTCGTACCACTATTCCTATTGATACATTTTGCTAAGTTTTACTATCCACTTTTGCTGGGGGCTACAGCACCATTATTGGTGGCTTTGCTGAGTGGCTAGCAGTCAGGATGTATGTAACTTTGCATACTGCAACTACTGGTGCAGCTGACCACCATCTCAGTCCACAACTTGGTTACTCCTTGAAGATCTCTGCTGTCTACATTCCTCATATCGTCTGGATCAATTAACCTACCACCTGTTCTGCTCTATTGGGATTGCAATAAGACCCTGTTATATACATTGTGGTAGAAGGCATCAATTTTCTCCTGCTGCCCCCAGGGCTGGATCTCCTGAGGTTTGGATTACAGCTCTGGGATCCAGGAGACGCCCATATAGAACACCTCGTGGAGTGGACTTCAGCGTCCTACAGGTGGTGCCTCAGTCCAGCACTCCATCATACACTCTGTCATCTTCCTCACGCTGTTCCCTCAACACTGGCCTTTTCAACTGTTGATCAGTCACAGATAAAACTGCATTTCTCTCGATCCATCTTTTCTGACTGAGACTTGGCAAGGGCCCAGTGATTTTTTTCCATTTGAATGCTGCTACTCCCCCTGGATTTAAATACTATTCTGTCCCCCGAAGTCCAGGTTGAGGTGGGGGTCTGGCTGTTCTATATAATTCTGCTGTTAAATTGTCTCTATGCAATCCATGAGGTCTCGTCCTTTGAAGGTTGTTGGCCCATGTCCAATCTCCATACTACTCATTTACCGTCCTCCCAAGTGCTCCATTTTTTGTCAGAACTTGGTCAGGTGACCACTTACACTAGTTCCTTTTTCTCCTCCCTGATTGTGCTCAGGGATCTCAACATCTGTCTCCATTCCACAGCTCCCACAACGCTAGACTTTGTCACTCCTAAACTGTTTCGATTTATCTCAACATGTTAACTTTCCAACTCATGAGCATGGTTATGTTCTTGATGTAATTTGTTCCACCACAGGAGTTGTTAGTAATGTCTCGGGTCATTTTACTGCACTATCTGACAACTTATTCATTTCATGCTTTGTCTCTCTTCCTGTTACTAACCCTGGTCTAAGGTCCTACTTTCTTATCATAATGTTTCTGCTGTCAGTTCTTCTTCCTTTACTACTCTGCTAGGCTCATTCAACTTTTCAGGTATAAATTCACTTTCCTCTCTTGATGAGGAGGTGCTTTTATATAACAAAACTTTAGTATTTTTGCATTTTTGACACTCTTGCATCAATCAAAACTAGATCTGTGCCTTCCTCCAATACCTCTCCATGGTTCTCCCCTGAGCTTTGTACTTTAAAGGTTATGGGCCGGCGCCTAGAGCGGCGTTACGGGAACTCGAGGTTACCTGTTCATTTTCTGGCATTTACTAAACATGTATCTAATTATAAGGAAGCACTAAATAAGGCCCGCTCCTCTTACTACACTGAGGTATTTAAGAAAGCTGGTTAAAATCCCAAGCGCCTTTTTTCCATACTCAATAGGCTTCTTCGCCCCCCTCTGGACTCTCCCACTGCCTCACCTGATTTGTGCTCTGCCTTTATAAATTTTTTCAGTTTTTCAAACATTTACCAGGATCTACAGGATGCTCCACCCTTTGAACCTCTTTTTCTCTCATCTGTATCTCCGTCAGGTACTCTTACCACCTTCTCTTCTGTCAATTTAACTCTTATCTCTAAAATATTTACCAATTCTAGACCCACTACCTCATCACTTGACCCAGTTCCCACCTCTTTCTCACAGTCCTGTGATTCTTCTGTATCAGAACCAATCTGTCATCTCATCAATCTTTTACTCTCTACTGGATGTTTCTTCCCTGTAGAAGCTAGTTGCTGTTATTCCTTTAATTAAAAAGCCTGACCTTGACAGTTCTGTTCTTGGTAATTTTTGTCCCATCTCAAATCTCCGTTTCATCTCTAAGGTTGTCGAAAGAGTTGTAGCCTCTCAGCTCCTTGACTTTTTGTCCTCAAACCATCTTTTTAAAACTTTTTAATCCGGCTTGCATCCACAACACAGTACTGAGACCGCTCTCCTACATGTAGTTAATGACCTTCTTCTTGCTGCTGATAAAGGTCAGGTCTCCATTCTTCTTCTACTCGATCATACTGCTGCTTTCAACACTATAAACCACAACCTACTTCTACCTACCTACTTTCCAACATTGGCCTTTCAGGCTTACTCCTGTCCTGGTTCACATTATATTTAACTGACAGGCCACAGTTTGTTCGTATGGGGAGCCATGTATCTGACTCTGTTCCAATCCACCGATGCTTCGGTCTCCTTCTGCCTCTTGGTGTTCTGTTTGATCCTCTTCTGTCCTTTGAGCCTCACATACGCTCTCTCTCAAAGTCTGCCTTTTTCGATTTGCGCAATGTTGCCCATCTCCGTCCGATGCTATCCCATAAGGCCGCTGAGGGACATATCCATGCCTTTGTGGTCTCTTGACTTGACTACTGCAACTCTCTCCTTTATGGCCTTCCATCTAAAACTCTAAGTCTGTTACAACTTATTCAAAATGCTGCTGCCAAGATTTTTACCTCCATGAAGAAAAGGGAACACATCACTCCTGTGAACGAATGACTTTATTGGCTGCCCATCCATTGACACATCCAATATAAAATCCTTTGCTAACATTTAAATCACTACATGGCTTAAGCCCTGCCTATTATTATGGACTGCTCAACCACTACACTCCTCTCCTTAAGGTCATCTGATTCCGGTTTATTGGTCACCCACAGGTTTAGACTCTCCACAATGGGAGGTAGGGCTTTTATTGTGGCTGCCCCCCTGCTCTGGCACTCACTTCCACTTTATTTACGCTCTACAACCTCTCTTTCTCAGTTTAAAACTCTTCTAAAAACCCATCTTTTCTCTCAACATTTCCTTTCATCTTCTACTTCCTCTGTATAATTTGTATAATTTTTAATGCGACCTTGGGTGTTGTGTAAATGGTTTATGTTATTTAATCTTTTTTTTAACTCTGTTTTCCCTTCAGTCTAGTTACTGTAAATTCCAAGACTGAAACTGAGTCCTCATATCACATGGCAGTGATCAGTTTGGGATTGTGAGGGCATAAACCTGCACTCAGTTACCCTTTGCTGTTCCCCATTACTGAGGTGCAGTGAGAATGCAGATTTTATAATAAGAAAACTTCTCTTACCATGTGGAGGGATTTTGTGGAATTCATCTTCACAGAATTTTATAAGGTCTTTCAGACTAGATAGAAGTTTATTTACTGCCTCAAATGAGATATGTTTATTGATAATGAGGCTGGATGAGTCCTCTTGTAGAGAAATAACACAGCGAGATGGCAAACTCTACAGAGAGAAAAGAAAAATGTAGAAAAATAAAAGGTGTACAAGAGAAGTGAAAGAACATAATGCAGGTGAGACTGTGGGAGCCTAGTGGTTAAAGTACTGAACTATGGACCAGAAGGTAAGCTGCCATACCTCAACCCACAATTGTTTGGATATAAGAACTTATCAATTGTAAGTCACTTTGGATAAGGGGAGTCTGCTAAAATAACATAAATAAAAATAAATAAAAGGTATTCAAACACAAGAAAGACATAATGTAGCCCAGATATAATTGTCAGGGATCACTCCTTGGCCGCGTTTGGCCAGAAGTTGTCACAGTTTGACGGCGTGAGCTGCAGCAGCACGATCGCGCGTGCGTCGGCATTCTCAGGCCTTTTAATAGGTAAGTGGCGACACCTGTGCATGAGTCCTTATAAGCACACCTTAGGGACTCACTCACTGCCACTGACTCGCCTGATCTCACGTGACCGGTGTGTCACGTGAATCCTGGATGCACCCGGCATTGAGGCACGTTCGCTCTCGCTGCTGCCTGCATATTTAGACGGTTTTTCTGTTCTTTTATTTGTTATTAATTTTTTAGGGATAAAGGTACATTCTGGGGGAATTAAGTCCCTCAGACGGGGGCTGCTAGGAGGCAGCTCGGTAATGTTAGGGCCCTAGATAGGGTAGGGTCAGCATTTTTGTTATTTATTATTTTGTACTTTCACCGAGCTGCACCTGCAGCTCTGTTCTTTTATCCCTGCCGTCTCTCCTCATGCCGTCGCCTCCCCTCGCTGCAATCGGGTGGGTTATTCCTCGATCGCGTGTCAGAAGCGGACATAGAGTGTTTTCACCCGTATTCTTCATTCACCACGTTTGAGCCGCGGTTGAGCTACTTCCGTTTGCAGAAGCTCCGAACGGGTTCTGCGCGCTGCACGTTTGGAGGTCACCAGACGCCATGAACGGCGGGTATCATTACCCGGGTCACGGTTGGAATTTGGGGGGACGCTCAGTGTCTGTGGCCAATTCACTGATGAATTTTCCTATATAGACCCCCCCAAATTGCCCAGCCCTCGCCAAAACCGCCGGCGTTTTTCTGGGGCTCAGATAGGCTTAATCAGCCTTAATCATCTGGACCCCCAGCCACTTATTCCTGCCCCCAAACCAACTACTATTTTTAACATCGAGCAAGGTTCCAGGGGGGTGCAGGAATATGTTGAATTCATGGCCTTAGCCACAGATAGTGGCTTGCTTGGGCCAATCCTGATTGAGCAATTTAGACTAGGGCTCAGTCAGGATGTGGACCTTGAGCTGTGTTTCCTCCCACCTGCCTCTTCCCTTGACCACCTGGTCGAGCTGGCCAGCTTGGCGGAGGTCCGCCTCGATCAGCGTGCGAGGAAGAGGGCGGGTTGTGTTCCATACAGCTCATGTCCACTCGGTCCCATGCCAGGGTCATTAGCGCCGCCCGGCCCGGTTCATGAACAGGCCACGCCCACCAGCTCCGAAAGTGGGCATTCAGCTTCCCCTGGTTCCGAATCTAGCCTCGCCGCGCATGTACGCTCCGCACCTGGGCAGTCAGACCCCGTGCCAGAGCGTTTGGCACCCCCTAGCCCTGTACCTGGGCTCGCCGCGCACTTACGCCCCATGTCAGAGCAGTTAAGCTCCACGGTGAGGCATTTAGCGCCGCCTAGCCTCGTACAGAAGCTTATTGCGCCTCCAAGCCCCGCGTTTGAGTGTGTTAGCTCCACGCCTTGCAAGCTTGCACACCGGTTGTTGCCACCGACCCCTGTGCCTTGGTCTTGCAGACCGCTTCCTGCGCCGCGATCGGTAGTTCCGATTCCCGTGCCCCGGTCAAGCAGACCGCTTCCCGCGCCGCAATCGGTAGTCCCGATTCCCGCGCCCCGGTCAAGTGGACCAACTCCTGCGCCGCGATCGGTAGTCCCGATTCCCACGCCCTGGTCTTACAGAGCGCTTCCCGCACCGCGATCGGTAGTCCCGATTCCCGCGCCCCGGTCAAGCGGACTGACTTCTGCGCCGCGATCGACAGTCCCGATCCCCGCGCCACCGTTACCGGGATGGGCCCCAGCACCGCGTTTGTCACCTCTGTTGACCCTCTCTCTGAGGCTCTTGGCGTCCGTGCGGCTGGCCAGGTCCCTGGCCCCGACCTTTTTTGTCGGCCTCAGCAGGTTGGATCTCGCGCCTCATCCGCCAATGTCGAGCTCTGCCCCTGAGCCGCCGCACTCCACCCCTGAGCTGCCAAGCTCAACCCCTGAGTTTTGCCCCTGAGGCACCGGTCTCGAGTGTGTTGCTCCTCTGCCTCCAGCACTCAATTTTGCCCTTGAGGCCACCAGGGTCGTCACTAAGTCCACTATGTACACTGGACCGGCCGGGTCCAGCCTTCCTCTCCCCTTCGGTCCCTTTTTCAAGGCCTTTTCAGCCCACTGGCATCTTTCTATGCGCCACCTGCTTAACCCTGAGCGGGTGAGGCAGACTAGGGGAGAGATTGGTTTCGCTTAGGGGTGTCGGCTACTGTTAGGGATCACTCCTTGGCCGCGTTTGACCAGGAGTTGTCACAGTTTGACGGCGTGAGCTGCAGCAGCGCGATCGCGCATGCTTCAGCATTCCCGGCCATTTTAATTGGTAAGTGGCGACACCTGTGGGTGAGTCCTTATAAGCACACCTTAGGGACTCACTGCCACTGCCATAAAGGTATATTCTGGGGGAATTAAGTTCCTCAGACGGGGGGCTGCTAGGAGACAGCTCGGTAACGTTAGGGCCCTAGATAGGGTAGGGTCAGCATTTTTGTTATTTATTATTTTTTACTTTCACGGAGCTGCACCTGCAGCTCTGTTCCTTTATCCCATCTGTCTCTCCTCACGCCGTCGCCCCTCCCTCGCCGCGATCGGGTGGATTATTACCCGATCGTGTGTCAGAAGAGGACGTAGAGTGTTTTCACCCGTCCTCTTCATTCACTCTTTCTTATCTTTTTTCTTTCCCCGCGACCGCATGCTCCCACGGCCGCGTTTGAGCCGTGGTTGAGCTACTTCCATTCCGTTCGGTACGCTTACGGCGTGCAGTTTCTTTTATTTCATTTTATTTAATTATTCATTTCTTCGGTTTATTTTATGTTCATTTATTTAATCTTACTTCAGTTATAATCACCAACTAGAGCTAACTGCAATTTGGTCCCAAATCATTTATATATGTTTTTGTTCAATATGGTTCGTCGTCCGTTTTAAATGGTGAACCATAACAATAATTTCATTTAATCATAATCTTAACATGATTTCTTAGAGAAGCCATAATGTCAGAATTTTAATGACTTTTAGTGCTGGTGGAGGACCTTCAAATAAACACTGATGCATCTTTCCAAAACCCAGTTTTACACGTTTATTCCGAATAATATGAATGGGACACCCTCAAAATGAACTTAAGCAGATTCTTACAGGTCTGAATACAGATTACTTTCCATTCACTTGTTATTCTACTTAATGACTCTGAATCTTCAGCCTACTAATGATGATCTGCTCTGTAGGTGAGACAGTAAGTCTTACCTGGAGGAAATAAATGTGATCATGTGAGAGTGAAAGCTTCTCCATCTCAAAAATTCTGTCCTTAAGATCAGCAATCTCCTGCTCCAACTGCTGCAAAAGTTGTTCAGGTTGATTCAGTTCAGCCTTCTCCTGATCTCGGATGAGTTCTGTAACCTCTGAACGCTTTTTCTCCATAAAACTGATCAGGTCAGCAAATATTCTCTCATTGTCCTCCACTGCTGCCTGTGCACAACTCTGTTAGAAAATAAAGGAACATTAAACATCACTCCCCAGTCCAAAATCAATTTAAAAATGGTGAAGGTAAAGAGCATCTTGACAGCTCTAAGAACAATGAAAAAGCAAGTTATATGATATGTCTGTTAACTGCTTTGTCCATCACAGTTTCTAAATAGACTGCCATTATTTACATTTGAGAATCTTCCTGGTCATCTTTTTCCCCATGTCATGTTTTGTTTGTTTATTTGGTTTTATTTAATATTGCTATCAGCATCAGTGGCCATTTCAGCGACACACATGGGGTTACATCTATGCACAAGGTTACATCAAGACTGGTCATATATAAACGTTCTAGTTAAAAAATGTTTTTTTACATTTATGTGTGTCAGAAGGTTTAGTAGTGTTCCTGGTGAAATAGTCATAAATATGTCCTTTATGTTTTTGATGGTGAATAATTTGTGTCTTTGTGTGCTCATGGGTGGACAGGGTATTAGGATGTGTTTGATCAATAGTGGGCCTTTGGCCCCACATTTGGCAAATTGGGGCGTTTTCACTTGAGAGGAGGTGTTTGTGTGTACGTTTTGAGTGGCCTATGTGGCATCTTGTAAGGACAGTCTGGTTTATTTGGCTGTCTGTCCTATTGTAGGATTTTCCTTTGATTGGTTCGATTTCATGCAGTTTGCTGTTGGGTTTACTGCCCCACTCGTTTTGCCCTTTAGTAATAATGAATATATTGATTTCTTGCAAGAAATCTGAGGTGGAGTGTAAGTCGTCTGTTGTTGTTCTGGCGATCCGGTCCACTTTTTCGTTGCCTGGGATTTCAATGTGACTTGGATCCAGCAGAAAATAATTTTGTATTGCTGGTCTTGTAACTTCCTGTCCTTGATCAGTATTTTGGAGATGGTTGGGTGCTCTGTGTCAAGGCATTGCAGGGCTTTTATGCCTGATTTTGAATCTGTACAGATGAGGTATTTTTGGTGGCTGTTTACTTGTATATATTGCAGTGCGAATAAGATGGCATGTCCTTCCGCAGTAAAATGGAGCTGTGGTTTGATAAGTAGATGCTGTGTTGTTAGTTTGTGGATGTGACTGCTGCTGTGATCCTTGTTTTGGTTTTTGATCTGTCATAGATTGTAGATTGTCATATGATGTGGATAGCATTTTCTGATTTCTAGGAATAGTCTGTGAGTCTAGTCTATTCGATTGGGTGAGTCTTTTGTTAATGTTTTTAAGTGAGTCTGTGGATGATTTCTGGTGGTTTATAGTCCCATCGGGGTATCATCCTGGGGGTCTGGGCTAGTCAGTCCATGTGGATATCTAGTGCTGTCAGGTCTGGTTTGATGTGGAGTCTGACGGGACAGATTAGCTTTGGTTTGGAGTCATATTGATGGTGAAATTGGTTCTCAGAAGCAGTTTGATGGGCTAGATTTGACTTTTGTCCATAGAGTTTGATTATGTGCTTCAGAGAAAGTTGTTTTCATCTTAGGTAGAGTGGTGGTTCATTTGCTTCCATGTAAAAGCTGTCTACAGGTGAAATTCCTAGAGATAGTTCCTAGAGATACAGTAGTCTTAGTCCTTGGTGATGTATCATGTTTCATGGTTGCAGAACTGATGTCCGTGCTGCTCCAAAAATAATGCTGCCATAGTCTAGCCGAGGTTGTACAAGTGCTCTATACAGGTGTTTCAGAAGGGTTTCAGAAGGTGGAGGTTTGCTCCCCATCTGGTGTTTGCTAGTGCCTTTATTATGTTCAGGATTTTATGGCATTTATTCCTGAGATGTTGGATGTGGTGTTTAAAAGACAGCTAGACCTAGACAGCTAGAAATTTGGTCTCCGTTTCTGTCTTGATCATTTCCCCATCCAGATACAGGGTTGGTTCTGGATGGAGGGATCCCAGTTGATAAAAGTGATTGTAGGTTGTTTTGGATTTGGAGAGTTAGAAGCCATTTTGGGTAGTCCACCCAAAAAAAGGCCGACTTTGAAAGAGAACGTATGTGAGGCTCAAAAGACAGAAGAGGATCAAAAAGGATACCAAGATTACGAACAGAGGCAGAAGGAAGGACCAAACATCACCAATAACAATGACAGGGTTAGAAAGGGTTGATAGAGCTGATTTTGTGCCAGTACAGAGGAGTTCCATTTTATGGGTATTTAAGAGAAGATAGGGTTAGGGTTAGGGTTAGGCCCTATTCTACTCCTGGTCCTCACAGAGGGAGGGGGATGTTCTTCCTTCAAGGTGCTGGGATGTCTCCTGCTATAGATATCCTGATGTGTTTAAAGGAAAGGATGATCTAAGGTCCTCTATGGCTGAGCCTGCTATGTGGAAGCAAGGCCACCTTTGAGAGGGGCTAGCCCCATGTCATTCCCTCTGAGCGCTCGTGGAAGGCGGACGCACTGCTCCTCGCTCCCTTATCTCTCCTGCTTGGTTTCTTTGTATCTGTCTTGTCTACTCTACTCTACTCCTTAGCACAGCTCCTCAAAGAACAAATTATGGAATTGGTTAAATGGTCTCTGAATGCTATTGACACCATCTTCTCATCGAGAAGTTCGGGTTCGGGGGAACCCACATGCCCCGACGGAACACAGATGGCAGGATACGCGATGGACCCGTGGGAGAAGTGGGGAGTCGTGTGCCTGGCACCTCTTTCGTTGGAGGACATCGAGGATGTTTATTTATTCGGAACTTTGATTGTGGGGTTTCTGCTGATTGGATTAGGCGTTACTTTTCTGTATCGGAAAATTAAAAGAGTTGGGTCAGTTGTCAAAGGTCGCCAGAAACTGCCCAATTTGATTGAAATGGTGGGCAGAGCCGTTGGAACTCAGACTGCGCATATTAATCGCACTATGGAATCCATCATGGAGAAACTAACGGCTTTGCGAAATGAGGTAAATCATCAGAGATACATTGCTTCTGAGCTCAGTCAAAACAAAGTAATTTCTCCTCTTGGCTTCCCTGTTATCAGCAACGGCCTTGCTGAAAAGAAATTCCTCCAGAGGATCTGCTGCTAAGTACCTAACCCCCCATCCACTGACTTTTCATTCTGGGCAGTAAGCGCTGTATACTGCCATGTTATCGCAAACTTTGTACAGACTCTTTCTGCTTCAAGAATGTGAACTTTTTGTCCCTACCCAACCAAACGCCTCCACTCTAAGCTTAACTCCACCAAGACGGCGGGACGGGTCTGCAGGGCACGCCATAACGGCTGCAAACACAGATGGCTGCTTATCGTTTTGGTTACTTTTCCTGATACCCACATCCCTAACCAGTGACTAGTTGTGTGTCTATGTTATGTTTATGCGCTTGTGTGATGGAAGAAGTTCTCCTTCTTTCCCAAATGTGTTCATTATTTCTTGTTTCTTCTAAAAATGCATTTCATTGCCTTGTACTTGTACATGTGTAATGACAATAAATTGAATACTATAAATTGAATACCATGTACATGCTGTTATTTTTGACCACATTAGATTGAAGACTACACTATGTTCAGCTGAGACTGTGAATAAATAATCAAGATTTTTCAATGTAGATTTTTTTTAAATGAAAGGAAGAAGTTCTTTGTATTATTAATTCAAATAAAATTTCATAAGTCAATATTTGATAAGTAATTAACAAAAAAAATTATTCCATCGTTTTAATGTCTTTAATATAATTCTACATAGTTGGACATAGAAGGTCCGTGTACCTTCCGTTCATTAGATTTTCTATTCTGAAAAAAAATAGAAATGAAGCCATATTCTATTTTCTTTCATTTTCAGTGAGTTTTAAAATTCTAAAATTACTACATTTTGTTTTGTTTTTCTGTTATGAATTTTATGTGCCTGGATAAATTTAATTACTCAGAGATGCAAAAGTTGTGACAGTTTTTAAATATCTGCATTTTGCAAGACAGTACATCACGTAGGAATATGCCAACTTTTTCCTCCCAAATGGGACTAAATAAGTTATATGTAGACATAAGATCAGAGCTAAGGTTGTTTGTTTTATTGTTTTTCATTAAATTTGCTTTTATGTTGTAGCTGATGAACTACACACATTATTGCTGCACAATCTAATCAGTAGTCATCAATTTGATGACTACTCCTAACAGTTTTTCACCGTAGGAGCGCTTTTATGGGTCAAGATGGTTTATGAATAACTTTTATCTTTACTAGGATCTACTCCTAACTTCAAGAGGGAAGATTTTTCTTAGAATGTCTCTAGGAGTAACTCTTGGCATTAAGATCCTTTATGAATACGGCCCCTCATATTTAAAGCCAAAAACACTACTTTTGGATCATTTCTGGGAAATGCAGATATTTAAGAATTGTCGCAATGTTTGCATCTCTGAGTAATTAAATATGAATTCCTCACAATTCAAAATAGAAAAAAAAGGGGTAAATTTGAATATTAAAACTCACTGAACACAAGAAGAAAAAATAAGGCTTGATTTTTGCTTGATCTTATCGCTTTATTTTAAACTGAAATGAAAACATTTTAATTAAAATTTTATGACATCTTTAAACAGAGACTGAATCATGGGCATCCTTAGACCTACAAAATAAACATGCATTACTAGTTTAAATCGTCAATAGTTTTTCTTATATGTTCTTAAATCAAGGATGGCGGCACGTGAAGACGCAGTGGCTCGGTACTCTCCCTACTTTTACAGCTTTTTCCTTGTTTTTGTTATTTTATGTTTGTCAGTTCACAGATTAACAGCAGCAATACACTCATATGATCGAGCACAACTTATGTGTATCAGAGATCAGTATAAGGATTACACTTTTTACTCAGAAAATATTTCACCGGAGACCCTTCGCTCCCCGGAGCCCCATGGACCTAAGATCACCCCGGCAAGGCAAACACAGGCAATGCAGGGAGAGGAAAGCAGAAGTGGCGGAAGTGAGCCAGATTACGTGCTAGGCTACAGGCTAACCCTGACAGACCTTGAACAATGGTGTAATGTTAATCACAGAGACGTGGGTGAGTCACTTTGTTTCCGATGCTGCTATTGAATTACCCGGCTGATCTGTCTACACAGCAGACAAGACAGAAGACTCAGGTAAAAGCAAAGGAGGATGTTTGAACATCTACATTCACAACAGCTGGTGCACAGCCACAAACATGATTGGAAAACACTGTTTACTGGACCTAAATTTCCTAACATTACGTTGCAGACCGTTCTTTCTACCGAGGGAATTCAGTGCAGTAATAATCACGGCAGTGTACATACCTACACAAGCCAGCACTAAATTAGCACTGGGCAGGCTTCATGATGCTATAAACAGCCAACTGACGGCACATCCAGGCAGTGTTGTACTTGTAGCAGGGGACTTTAACCATGCTAATCTAAAATCAATTATGCCGAAGTTTTACAAAAACATGCACTTTCTCACAAGATACAATAACATTCTGGATCAGGTATACACTAACATTCCAAGGGCATACAAAGCAAAACCATCTGCACACCTGTCAGACCACAAAGGCCTCTAGTCTGACCAAGTGGTCTGTTGTACGTCTTTCTCTTCGAAACCCACTTTGAGCGTTATTTAGTACATGATTGTTTTCTCCAGTCATAGCGCGTGTTGTTTGTTTGCAGCAACTAGCAGCTGTTCAAGTCATTCTTCGCATTTTTTTACTAAATTTGAACTAAAAGTCAAATTGAATCTAACTGTTTAGTTTCACTTGCCACTTGCACTAGCCACCACCGAGTTTGGCTCACAGACACGATGTGTGTCTTGGCACATGAATTTTCAGTTGCTGACCAGACGGTGGCAGCAACCCAGTTTAACCTGGATTAATATAAAAATCTTCATCCTTCCACTCTAATTTCCATCTAGCCCGTCTTTTTGTTGTAACTAAGAGCTAATATGTCCCCAATATCCCCAATGTCTCAGTTATGCGCGTCTCTATGAGAAAATCGCGGAGGCAGGATAACTTAATTTATTGCACCAAATTAAGCAGGATGAGGACATAATTGACTCTCTATTAGCTACGGTCAACGATACGGCTGTTGTAGCCACTTTGAACACCACTGCTCCGTGACCAGAAAATGTGTAGTCCGCTAAACCATGGTCACAACTGGGTGCACGGCTGAAACTGGTAAGCTGTTTCACACCATGTGAACCAGACCCATGGAAACCAGCCCGCGGGGGGAAGCGAAGCGGCAGGCGCTCTGACCGCCATCCTCAGCACCCGACCCAACATTACAGCATTGCTTTGGGAAACAGACTTTCGGTTTTAGGAGAATGTGATGTCTTTCCTCAGTCCTTAAATTTAGTCAATTCACCCACAATACCTGTCCAGTCGCCATACCAGATGAGGGAGATTAAAAAGAGCAGGCCATATGCTCCTAGCCAGGGCCTCTTCTAGGAGTCTTCAACTCGCCGTTTTAATTCTGCTGGTCACATCGGATAGCGAGCCTCATCCCGGCCTCCTCCACCAGCAACATTGATTGTGGGAGACTCCATAGTGAGGCATATTAGGATAAGGTCTGCTGTGGTCCACTCGTTTTCGGGAGCCAAAGTTGCGGACATTATTCTACAGCTCCCCTTTTTGCTGGAGAAATACACCTCAGTCCAGAATGTGATTATCCACTCTGGATGCAATAATATTCGTGATCCGAGGTCGGAGGTTCTGAAGGGGGATTTTAATGACTTGTTTAGTCTTGCAGAAAATGTATTTTCATCTCCGGACCCATACCGAGTCTGGGAAGAGGAATTGGATGCTTCAATCACACCTTGAGTCTGCACAGCTGGCTACAGGAGACCTGTTCTTCACGTAAGATCACGTAAACCTTAGATTTAATACTAACACTTGGCATCGATATTGATAAGCTTGCTGTTATACCACAAAGCGATTTAATTTCAGATCACACTCTCCTGCTATGTGATCTGTGTTTAACCAGTAAGATTTGGTCAGGGCATCGTCCTAAATCTAAACGTACTATTACTTCTGCTACTGCAGCTGCTTTCATTAATAACCTCCTGGAACTAATGATCTTGTCACCAGCAGAGCCTGAACAGCTCGAACAGGCATCCCACCGGTTAGAGTCTGTGCTACGCACAACCTTAGCCAATGTGGCACCAGTTACAACCAGAATGATCAGGGATAAAGGCTGGCCCCTTGGTATAATGATCATACACGTGCTCTAAAACAAACTGCACGAAAATTAGAGCGCAAATGGCGACACACTACACTAGAAGTTTATAAGTTGGCATGGAAAGATGCCCTGACTGAATACAAACATGCCCTAAAAAAATCGAAATCGGAATATTTCTCGTTTTTGTCTTTAATAGACAGTAACAAGAATAATTCAAGATTCATCTTTGACATTGTATCAAAACTTACTGGGAATGCAACAGTATTGGAACCTATTATACCGCCGGTGTATAACAGTAATGATTTCCTAATATTCTTTAACTCTTGTTGAGGAACAAGAGTTCTGATAATAGCTTATCTAACAATGTTATACAACTACATTCGACAACTATATTCTACTACATTGTTGGTCCAAAGGCTGCAAGGGAGAAGCTGACTAATCTAGTGTTAAATATTAACGCTTTCTCTCTCACCCCCAGCTCAGTAGTAAAAAACTTGGGTGTCGCAATAGATTCCAGCCTCTCCTTTGATGCACAGATTAGTGGTATCACCAGAGTTGCTTTTTTCAACTGCATAATATCTCAAAAATAAGAAATAAGCTAATGATACTGAAAAACTGATCCATGCGTTTATAACTTCAAGGTTAGATTACTGTAATGCCCTTTTTGCTGGTTGCTCTGGTAGATCCTTTAACAAGCTCCAGTTGGTCCAAAATGCAGCAGCACGAGTGCTTACTAGAACTAGGAAGTTTGACCATGTTAGTCCCATTCTATCATCTTTGCACTGACTACCAATTAAATTTCGTACTGATTATAAAATCTTATTACTAACCTATAAAGCACTACATGGCCTGGCTCTGCAGTATTGGAGTGAACTAATTCAGCACTATAATCCAGCAGGCTTACTCCGTTCACAAGGTGCAGGGTTACTTGTAGTCCCTAGGTTTCTCATACATGGCCCCTCACCTTTGGAATAGCCTCCCAGCCATTGTTTGTGATTCAAACTCACTATTAATCTTCAAGCCCAGATTAAAATCACACTTATTTACTCAGGCCTTTGAGTAGTCTTAAAATACAAGGAAGGTCTCTCTTTTAAATTTAATAACTGTGTGGGGGACATGATGTAATCCACATTGTTGATGTTTTACTATGAATGTTTACATCATATCATGCTTTTAACACATTTTTGTGTTTCTCTATTTCCAAGATGGCGCGGACGCAAAACCCTTGTCTGGGTTTTGTGTCCTGAGGATGTAGCCGACAGCTTCACTGCCTCCATCAACCTGAGGATGAAGCCCTTAGATCCAGTGCTGCAGTTTACAACAATGCCTTTCCTACTCATCAGCTGAATGTACTGTATTCCTGTGGTGACTCTCTCTGTTCCAATCCTCATTCCGTTACTCAATACCCATCCGAGGGTAATAACTTCCAGGACACAAAAACCTACAGCGACTTCTATTTGGACTACCTGTCCCAACTCACTCAATCCTAACTATATATGCTATAGATTTTATTCTATAATTTTAGTTCAATTCACCTTAGCCTATATATTATTCTATTCTAATTTTACATAGGGTATTTTCTTTACATATATTCTTTAATTCTTGAATTTAACATCAAGGCTGCCCAAGGAGGTTGGATCATTATTTGAGCCTTTGTCCTCCCAAGGTTTCTTCCTTGTAAGGTTTGGGGAGTTTTTCCTTTCCACTGTCGCCTCAGGTTTGCTAGGACTAGGACTTTGAGCCAATATATATATGTAAAGCTTCTTTTAGACAATGCTGTATTTTAAAAAGAGCTACATAAATAAATTTCACTTGACTTGACTTCCAGTTTCCACATGAGTCTGTTATTGATCATTCGTTCCATTGTTTTACATAGACAGCTTGTCAGTGCTATAGGTCTGTAGTTGTTTGGGTCATTGTGATCCTTTCCTGGCTTGGGAATGGCTGTGATGGTAGCCTCTTTCCATGTCTTCAGCACTTTCTCAGAGGCCCATATTTGGTTAAAGATTTTCAGGAGTAAGTCTTTGGAGACGGGCAGTAGGTGGTTTATCATCTGACACTGAATTGCATCTGGGATGATTGTAGCATTGCATTTATTTGGAGTGCTATATAGAGTTCCTCTTGGGTAAAGACTTGGTTGTATGGTTCAGAGTTGTTGGAATGGAAATTGATTTAATTACTTTCTGCATGCGTCCGGAAGCCTTGGAATTCTGGTATGAAGTTTCAGCTGGACACGGTTTTTTTCCAATGCCTCTGCCAGGCATTTGGTGATTTATTCTTCCCCTGTGGCTACAGGATTTTTATAGTTAAAATAAAACATTGAATAGGTTTAATTGGTGTTTGATAAAAATGCTTGTCAGTAAAGTTAAGGAATGAAAAAAATGAAGTTAAATAGATCTAGAAATAGTTTTTCATAATTAAAGTTATTTAATGTATTTACTGGAATTAACAAAAGCTTTAGTCTGCCAATGCAATTAGATTTAAAAAGCTGTTTTGGCTGGTTCTGACACTTCTTGGTTTATTTCATTTTGTTTGGGTTTTACCAATAGCCCTTTGTCTTCTGTCTGGGGATGTAGTGGACTTTTATTTGTTAATATTTGCTTGTGTGGAAATAAGTAAAATATAAATTGAGAAAATAATTTTCTGCTGTCAAATGAAATGTCCTAAAAATCAGTCATCCAGGTTATTAAACATGAATGCAGACCATACAGACCATACGCACTTTTGATTGTACCAGTCTATTTACTCAGTATTTGAGTAGTGTATTTAGGACATTGCTTTTGTATTTGATTGATCTGTACCTCTTGTTAGTAGATGGATAGTAGCTAAGTCATATAAAACCGGAACCTAATATAGACTTTGAATGACATGTTTCCTTAAAGAAATTAGCTGCTATGAGGCAATAGTTTTTAATTTATGCTAGTTTCATAATGTGGGACATATGGTTCATTTTCTTTAATCATGCTAGGGGCTTACCTCTAGAACCTTTCTCACCTTAATATTATTGATGACTTGTTGGAGTTCCTGCACCTTCTTCTGCTTCTTCTTGATTATCTGCTGTGATTTTGTCTGTTCTTCCTTTAGCTCACTCTGTGCTCATAGAAAATATATGGACCTGGTTATACATTAGCTCAGTAGGTGAATATCGACTGCAGATAAAGTGTTAAAGTTCACTCCGAGCTTTCACACTGTCATGGGTGTGTTATGAAGCTGTAGGATAATGTAAGATGGGTGTTGGCTGTTTAAAATTCACCGACTGGTCTGATTTCTCCATGTGTAAACATTTATATTATACTCAGTCATGATTATCAACACAAATCTTTTCAGGAAGGTTTGGACTATAGTTTGACTGTATATTTAATGCATTTATATTTAGTTATTTAGCAGACACTCTGGACAAAACAGATAACATCAAACAATTGACTGAGATTAGAACCTGGATGTGCATGAATTACTTCAGAGAAGATTAGACTTCCAGTTCTCACCTGTTTCTCACTTCTTTCTGTTTTAACTGTAACTGTATTGTGTCCTTTATGTTCCTCCATCATACACAAATAACAGATGAAGCTTTGGTCAGTACGACAGTAGATCTCGATCACTTTATCATGCTGAGAGCAGATCTTCTCTTGTAGCTCTGTACAAGCTTCCACTAATGTATGCTTTTTTAAACCAGGAACTTCATGATGAGGTTTCAGATGAGTTTCACAAAAGGAGGCCAGACACATCAGACAGGACTTGATGGCTTTGAGTTTTATTCCTGTGCAGAAATCACACTCCACCTCTCCAGGTCCAGTGTAACAGTGAGCAGGAGAAGCAGCTTGGACTTCAGTCTTCTTCAGCTTCTCCACCACTTCAGCCAGCATGGTGTTTCTGCATAGTTCAGGTCTTGGAGTGAAAGTCTTTCTACACTGAGGACAACTATAAATCCCTCTGTGATCCTCCTGATCCCAGCAGCCATTAATACACACCTTACAGAAACTGTGACCACAGGGAATAGCAACAGGATCCTTCAGGAGATCCAGACAGACTGGACAGGTGAACTGATCCACTGAAAACTGATCTACTGAAACACCAGCCTCGGCCATTTTGCTGCTCTCACACACTGAGAGACGAAGAGTAGAATGAACGAACTTCCTGGTTATCTGTGTTATTGTGTTACAGAGAGAGTGGGTGTGGCTGCAAAGAGAAAACCAGTGCAGGATTTAATGAAAATTTAAAACTTCTAACTTCCCAGCTAACATGTCCAAACAGGGTCACGAAATAAACCAAGAGAAATTTTCAACTCACAGCCATTTTCTCTTTCAGGTGTAACCTTGTCCTGATTTAGACCATGTAAATCCAGGAAAATCCTAACACACAATTCTAAAATGATACAAACTTAGATCCCCAAAAAATTACATTTAAAGCCTGTTAAATTCACAAAACTAACAGGAACATGTATAGGAAAATAGCTATATATAATATATAGTATTTATATAATAAATATAACAGTTTTTGTAAATTAGATATTAAAAAAAAAACGGTAAAAGCTGAATGAAATGTAGAAAGAAGAAAAATCACTTTTTTAAAAAGAAAAAGTACTGCATGTTAATAAATATAGAATCCAGAATATGTTTTATCATTAACAATATAATTCTTCGTAAGTTCTGAAGTACCACAATGTAAATGTCATGCTCTCAAGCCCTCTGCTTATTTAGAACATTCTATCTTACCCACTTTTAGCCCATATATACTTCATGGGTCCCATGTACAGTATAAACCCACACAAATTCCCAGCTAGCATATCTTCAACCCATGTGAGCTCCACAATGTTATGCAAAATGTTTAATATGATTTAATACAGTGAAAGTTAAACTTTACACTGTAGTTAATCTATAATAGCTGAGAAATGCATAAGTGTTACAAGCCATATTGTGTACTGTAACTTATTAATAGTTTAACCCCATACTAGACATGTATTTATTTCAGAGATTTTTTCGTGTTTCAGACTGAAGAGAATTAAAATCGCACATTAGAAAAAATTGCAGGAAAGTGTTTGTAACGCGACCTTATGGCTAATTCGTTTAAAATACTGATTCTTAATGTGACTGATCCATCCTTATGGAAGTCAAAACCACACTCTTTCCAGCTTATCACTATTTACTGTCATCCTGGTCCCTATTCAGAATTTCTTCAGGAATTTGCTAACTTTCTTTCCTGCTTACTACTGTCAACAGATAAGGCTTTAAATGTATGTGATTTCAATATTCACTTTGACAATGAGCAGGATCACTTAAAATTGCTTTTGAGTCCATCTTAGAATCCATGGGTATCACTCAGAATGTGATGGGACCAACCCACCGCTGTAATCATACTTTAGATCTAATATTAACATTTGGTATCAATATAGATAACCTTGATGTTTTCCCGCAAAGTTATTCGATTTCAGATCACTATCTTTTAGTATTTGAGCTATGTCTAATAAATAAAATCCTTCTGCCTCGTTATCACACCAAGCGCACTATCACATCTGCTACTCCAGCTGCGTTTATTAAAAACCTACCAGACTTGAAATTTAATACACCTACGGAGATAAATCATCTTGAGTGTGTAAATGACCAATTAGAATGTGTGCTTCGCTCAACCCTGGACACGATTGCTCCTGCTAGGGTCAAACGTATTAGGGAAAAAAGGCTAGCACCATGGTATAATGACCACACCCGTACCTTAAAGCCAAAAGAAAACGGCATTTAGGCGCAAGTGGGACATAGTAAATTGGAGGTGTTAAAGATTGCTGCAGGGACAGCATGGCAGGGAGTATAAACATGCCCCTCATCCAGCTAAGCTGCATTTTACTTCGCTTCAATCATAGAGAAAAAATAAGAGTAATCAAGATTTCTCTTTAATACAGTCTCCAAATTAACAAAAAAACCCACAGAAAGTGATTCTCCCGTTCTGTGTAATTTTAACAGTAATGATTTCATGACTTTCTTTAATGATAAGATAGAAAACATTAGGCATAAAACTCAATGCTCATCACATCACCAAACTATTCAGCCACCTTTCAGATGCAGCACTAGTGAAGACATCTGTTTAATGAGCTGTAAATCAAGATTAGAATCTTTTACCACAATTACTAATACTGAACTATCCGCACTGATCAGCTCGTCTAAGCCATCAACATGTTTATTAGATCCAATTCCTACACATTTACTAAAACAAGTATTACCTAGTGTTATAGAGCCAGTGTTAGTTATTTTAAATTCATCCCTTACCTTTGATTATGTGCCCAAATCCTTTAAGTTTGCCATTATCAAACCACTAATTAAAAAAGCCAATCTTGACCCTTGTGTGATATCAAATTATAGACCAATTTGAAATCTACCTTTTCTCTCCAAATTCTTGGAAAAAGTTGTCTTTCAGCAGCTCTGCAGTTACCTCCAAAGGAATGGCATTTATGAAACATTTCAGTTTGGCTTCAGGCCCCATCATAGTACTGAAACAGCATTAATTAGGGTACTAAATGATTTATTAATGTCCTCAAATAATGGATGTGTTTCTTTTCTTGTTCTGTTAGATTTAAGTGCAGCATTTGACACTAAGATCATGATGTTTTACTAAAAAACAGACTAGGAAAATAGTGTAGGTGGTATTAAGGGATTGGCACTCTAGTTTAAATCCTACCTGAACGACCGGTATAGTTTGTCATGTAAATTATCTATGGCTCTAAGCTCTCAAAAGGTTACGTGGGGCATACAGTCCACAGAGGAATTTCTGAGGAACCCAAAGTGCTGTCCAACAGACAAGCCGGGACAACGACGTGCAATAACAATAAGTTTTATTAAATAACCAAATGAGAGTGTAAGTGAAAAGGTGTGCGCTTGTCAAGCCCAGGAAGCTGGCGACGAACGTGCAGCAACGGAAAACCAAGGCAGAGATACGGCAGCAGTGTGGTGCTTGCTTCCAGGAGTCTGCCAGCCACGACAAGCGGGGGGGTGCACCCAGGACGCGGACCGATGGCAGCAGAGAACTGGAGCTGGAAAAACAAGCAAACTGGCTAGCGTACCGGGAAAAATAAAGCTGGCGTGATAGCCAAAACAAACGCACATAAGCACTGAGTAGTACTAGTCAGAAACCAAAATATGGTAAACGTTTAACACGACTAGAGGAGAGTAACGCACAGCTATGCAGAGTTAAGCTAGAGCTAGAGCTAGAGCTAATGCTAACGCTAACGCTAACGCTAACGCTAACGCTATAGCGATAGCGATAGCGATAGCGATAGCGATAGCGATAGCGATAGCGATAGCGATAGCGATAGCGATAGTAACAACGGAGCCAGTACCGGGTAAAACGGAGTTCAATCTGGCGATGAATTGCAGATCGATCGGCGTATTTGTAGAGACGGTAGGTGATTGTAGATGTGGATCAGATGTGGAGGATGAGAGGGAGTGGAGACGGGAGCCAATCGATCTGTGGAAGCAAGCACACACACACAAGCACGCCGTACTCGCCGAATGAAAACAAAAGCGGAACTAAGGGAGTGTCGGAAAATCAAAAACCGGGCGAACAGAGTAAGGGACCCAGGCAAACCCTAACAGTACCCCACCCCCAAGGATCGACACCTGGCGATCACCGGGGCTTGTCAGGGTTGTCCCTGTGGAACTCCCGAACCAAAGACCTATCAAAGATACCAGAGCGAGGGACCCACGAGCGCTCCTCGGGACCGTAACCCTCCCAGTCGTCCAGATACTGGAGCCCACGGCCCCGGCGCCGCACGTCCAGGAGGCGGCGGACCGTGAAGACCTCGGACCCATCGAGGAGCCGGGCGGGCGGCGGGGGGTCGGCCGGAGGGCTAAGGCCCGAGGAAGACACCGGTTTGACCTGCGACACATGAAAAACAGGGTGAATGCGCATAGTGTTTAGCAATTGCAACCGGATGACGGACGGATTAATTACCTTAGCGACGGGAAATGGACCAATATACCTAGGGGCCAACTTCCTGGACTCAACACGGAGCGGGACGTTGCGCGCCGAGAGCCAGACGTGTTGGCCAGGAGCGAAGGTGGGAGCAGGTCTCCGGCGGCGGTTGGCTGAGCGCTGGGCCACGCCACGGGCCTTGAGAAGAGCTGCCCTAACGGTGTCCCAGGTCTTTGTGGGAGAGGCGAAGATGGTTGGCCAACCGAGGAGGGAGGAAACCGCCACTCCTTCAGGCCTCCAGGCCGGGAGAGAGGCAGGGAGGTAACCCAGGGATGCCTCAAAGGGAGAGAGGCCGTGGAGGAGTTGGTAAGGGTGTTATGAGCGTACTCAGCCCAGGCCAGCCTGTTTGGTTGGCTTCAATTGGGGGGAGTCCTGGCAGTCAAAACACCCTCAAGAGTGGCCTCTATCTCCTGGTTGGGCCCGCTCGGCTTGGCCGTTGGACTCCGGATGGAACCGGACGTTCAGGCTGACTTTGGCCCCCGAGAGTCTGCAGAAAGACTCCAGACCTTGTGAGATGGAATTGGGGGCTCGGTCCGAGGGACAATGTCCAAGGGAATTGCCGGTGGATCTTGAGAAGTGGGTTCACCATGATGTGGCCATCTAGGACGCCGAGGGGAGTTTTAGGCAGGGCGAGAGGCGGACCGCCTTGGGAAGAAGCGATTCCACTATCGTCGAATGACTGTGTTCCCCCGGACTCAGGAGCCCTGTGGATGAGTCAGCCGCGATTTGTGGACTACGGGACGTCCGGGGTGGAGAGGGGGTGCAGCAACAGTTCCGGCTCGGGGCCTGGTGAGAGCTCTTGCTGAGGGAACAAGTCGGGCAGGCTGCCCACGAACTCTCTCAAGTCAGAGTCCTGGCCGGCCACCAGAAGTGGCGCCTCCAACGAGGGAGGGTCAAGGGTTCCGGTGCGTTACACCCGGGTGGAGGCGGCAAAACTTGGCGCGGGGAAAAACTGGAGAGTTGCGGTTCGAGCAGGCGGGGGGCGGGCACCATAGAGGCGGCCGGGTGTGGTCCACCCCCAGGGTCAGGATCCGTTACACGCCTGCTTTGGAGATTGTTCCGGACACACTCCCACGTGAGGCGGGAAAAGGCAGTAAGCGGCAAGATGGAGTCGATGGGGCATCTGGCTTCGGGGGCAAACTGGCGTTGACGAGGGCATCGGGTTGATGTCGCGACTACCAGGCCGGTAGGTGAGGTGGAAGTTGAAGCGGCGAAAGGTAGAAAAGAAGCGGGCCCACCAGCTTGCCTGGAGTTCCAGCCGCTTGGCAGCCTGGATGTAGCGACAGGTTGCGGTGATAGGTCCAGACGACGAAGGGCTCGCTCTGGAGCCCTCAAGCCAGTGTTGTCTCCATTCCTCCAGAGCAGCTTGAAATGCCAACAAGCTCAGATTGCCACGTCGTAGTGCGCTCCGCAGGGTAGTCGCTTGGAAAAGAAGGCCCGCAGGGGTGTAGCGATTATCCGGGGGCCACGCGCTGGTGGGGACAGGACGGCCCCCACGCCGGCTGTTCCGAAGCGTCCAACCTCCACGACGAGATTGCGGCGGGGATCTGGTTGGACCAGGACCGGAAGCAGTGGTGCACAGGTCTTGAGTTTGTTGAATGCTTGTTGTCAGCCTACTGGTGTCCATTGAATGGCGATTTCGTGGTGGAGGTGAGCTGGGTGAGGGGGAACCGCCACCTTGCTATAATCCGGATGGATGAATCGGCGCTTAAAAATTAGCAAATCCGAGGAGGAAGAGCTGGAGTTCCTTTGCGCCCTGAGGGTGTGGGCCACTCTGAGACTGCGCCGGTCTTACGGTGTCTGGCATGATTCTCCCCCTCTGAATGACGAATCCAGAAAGGCGACAGTCTCCACATGGAATCACATTTCAGGCCTTTAAACAAACAGTCGGTTTTCCAGGAGACGAGTAAGCCACCAGTCGGACGTGCTGGTTTGTTCCTATGGACGACGAAGACAGATAGATGTCCTCCAGGTACACGAACACAAACCGGTTGAGGAAGTTCCCTGAAGTACGCGTTGACCAGTGTGGAAGACTGCTGGGGCTTGGTGAGGCCGAAAGGCATGGACCCGGGTATTCAAAGTGCCCCAAGGGAGTGTTGAAGGCAGTCTTCCATCGTCCCCTTCCCGTTGCGGACAGGTGGTAGGCTTCCGAGGTCCAACTGGTTAAAAATGGAGGCCCCGGAGAAGTTGAATTGCCGAATGAGATGATTAGCAGAGGAAGTGGGTACCGGTTCCGCTTGGTGATGTTGTTAAGCCCCCTATAGTCAATACACGGGCGGAGGGTCCCATCCTTTTTGGAAACAAAAAAGAATCCGGCACCCAGGGGCGATGACGATGGTCGGATGAGCCCTGCCTCCAGGCAGTCGGTGACGTACTTCTCCATGGCCTCTCTCTCTCCTCGTGACAGCTGGTACAGCCGGCCGGGAGCAGGTCAATAGCGCAGTCGTAAGGCCTGTGAGGAGGCAGCTCCCGAGCATGATCTTTGCTGAACACCCGGCCGAGGCCATGGTAGAGAGGAGGGACCTGGGGGAGGTCCGCAGGGGCTTCGGGCTGAGAAGTGCGAGGAGGTTCCTTGAGCCCAGGGACGGCCGAACGCAGGCAGTTTAGATGGCAGGAGTCGCTCCAGGCAGTGATCCCGCCCTCCTTCCAGCAGATGGCGGGGTTGTGAAGGGCCAGCCAGGGGTGCCCAAGGACCAGAGGGGTCTTGGGAGAACGGATCACTGCCAGGGAGATGACCTCCCGATGATTCCCCTAGAGGATGAGGGGAATAGGGAGAGTCCGATGAGTGATGGACGCCAGGGGACGACCGTCCAGGGCGAACGCCCGTGTGGGAGGGTCCAAGGCCTCCAGCTGGGTGCCAAGCTGGGCCGCGAGGTCACTGTCGATGAGATTGTCCTCCGAACCGGAGTCGATGAGGGCCTCGACTTGGCGGGACGAGCCAGGCAGGTAGAGTGTGGCAGGTAGGGTGAGAAAGAGGCGACCCTTACTGGAGGATGCTTGGATGTCCGAGCTCGCCAGGACCCCCAGATTCACTGGCGAGCATCCCCTTTTGGGCGGAGCGAACATGAGGCGATGTCATGGCCGGGCTTACCGCAATACAGGCAAAGCCGGTTCGCTCGACGCCGGGACCGTTCCTCCTTGCTGAGACGGGCATGGCCCACCTGCATCGACTCAACATCCTGTTGGTCGTCGGGCCCCAGGGACGATGGGAGGAGGTCACCCGCCGCAACCGAGGGAACCGCCTGGACCGAACGTGAGGCCCTCTCCAGCCGACGCGCATGTAAGCGTCGGTCCAGGTGGATGGCTAGATCTACCATGGCTTGCATGGCTCAGGCTCATCACGGGCCGCAAGCTCATCCTTGAGGCGCTCGGACAGGCCCGCCCGGAAAGCCTCGCGCAATGCGGGGTCATTCCAGCCGGCGTCCGCGGCCAACGACCAGAACTCCACGGCATAGTCAGAGACAGTGCGGGAGCCTTGTCGAAGGCCGATGAGGCCCCTCGATGCCGTTTCGCCATGGCTAGGATGGTCGAAAACCACCCTGAACCGCTGAGCGAACTCGGCAAACGTGAGGTCCTCAAAACCCCTCGTGGAGAGCCTCAGCCCATGTCAAGGCCTTACCCCGAAGGAGGCCAATGACATAAAAGACCTTTGAAGCATCGGAGATGAAAGCCGTGGGGCGCTGCTTAAAGACCAGGTCACTGCAGCAGAACCCACCTGCATTTGCGAAGGTCCCAGTGGAACGGATCCGATTGTTGTTGATGGGGGGGTCATGGGCCTGCATGGTCCGCGGGGCTGGCGGAGGCAGAGGACGATGGTGGCGCCCACGGCGGGGGACGTTCAGGGGGGAGGACGACCCGGAGCACCGCCGGAGATGAAGACGTTCTGCTCCACGGCGGGGCCAAGGGTGGATTCGGGAGAAGAAACGAGTGTACGCGGTTAAGCTGAGGAATTCATAGAAGAAATTGCCGGTTGAGAAGGCGGTTGGACTCCAAGCAGGGCGGGCTAGCAGCTTTGTTGTGTGCTGAAGCAAAAACTGCTGGCGGTCAAAGGCCATATAAACGGGACCGGTGGCGGGGTTGTCTGTTGGTTGCGGGTTCCATATTGGCCAGATTGACCTAGTTACCGTGGGGCCGTACAGTCCCACCGAGAATTTACTGAGGAACCCCCAAAGTGCTGGCCAACAGAACAAGCCGGGACAACGACGTGCAATTAACAATAGGTTTTATTAAAGAACAAAAGAGAGTGTAAGTGAAAAGGTGTGCGCTTGTCAAGCCCCAGAAGCTGGCGACGAACGAACGTGCCGCAACGGAAACCAAGGCGAGATACGGCAGCAGTTGTGGTGCTTGCTTCCGGAGTCTGCCAGGCACGGCAAGCGGGGGGGTGCACCCAGGCGCGGACCGAGGCAGCAGAGAACCGGAGCTGGAACAAAAACAAGCGACTGGCTAGCGTACCGGGAACAAAAAATAAAGATGGCGTGTTGATAGCCAAAACAAAACGCACCATACGCACTGAGTAGTACTAGTCAGAAACCAAAATATGGAAAACGTTTGACAAGACTAGAGGAAGAGTAACGCACAGCTATGCAGAGTCAAGCAAGCTAGAGCTAGAGTTAGGCTAGAGATAATGGCTAAAATGCTAAGCTCTATAGCGATAGTAACCAACGGAGCCAGTACCGGGTTTTAAAACGGAGTTCAATCTGGCGATGAATTGAGACGATCGGCTATTTGTAGGACGGTAGGTGATTGTAGATGTGGATCAGATGTGGAGGATGAGAGGGAGTGGAGACGGGAGCCAATCGATCTGTGGAAGCAAGCACACACACACACAAGCACGCCGTACTCGCCGAATGAAAACAAAAGCGGAACTAAGGGAGTGTCGGAAAATCAAAAACCGGGCGAACAGAGTAAGGGACCCAGGGCAAACCCTAACACAAAAGTGAAGTATGGCATGCCTCAGGGGTCAGTGCTTGGCACGCTTTTATTCTCTCTGTACATGCTGCCACTAGGCTCAGTTATTCGTAAACATGGCATTAGTTTCCACTGCTATGCAGATGATACACAGCTGTACATATCAGCCAAACCTAATGACAGCCTTACAATCAACAAAATTGAGGACTGTGTAAAGGAAATAAAAGATTGGATGTTATTTTTCTCTTACTTAACTCAGATAAAACTGAGGTTTTATGAATGGGACCCAAGGCTGTGAGGGACAGGTTGGGTACATCTATCTTAAATCTAGATGGCCAGTATTGCCCAGTCCATCTGTAAAAAACTTAGATGTCACATTTGATTCAGATCTCTCCTTTGATGCGCACATTAGCAACATCACTTGAATTTCTTTGTAATATCACTAAATGTAGAAATATCTGTTCTTTTAATGATGCAGAGAAACTTGTTCATGCGTTTATAACCTCAAGGTTGGATTACTGTAATGCTTTACTTACTGGATGCTCTAGTAAATCTATACATAAACTTCCATTAGTTCAGAATGCAGCTGCCCGAGTGCTAACTCAAACTAGAAAATTTGATCACAAAAGTCCTGTTCTATCATCACTACACTGGTTACCGGTTAAATTTCGCATTGATTACAAAATACTTCTTGTAACTTATAAAGCTTTACATCGCCTGGCCCCACATTATCTGAGTGAACTCTTAGAGTTTTACAATCCAGCTCGTCTACTTCGTACGTAGGGTGCAGGACTTCTTTTAGTTCCTAGAATTAAAAAGTCACAGCAGGGGAAAGACTTTCTCATACATGGCCCCCCAACTATGGAATTAACTTCCCACTTTAGTTCAAGACCAAATTTTTAAGTCCAGGCTACAGACATACTTATTTACGCAGGCTTTTGACTAGATTTAGACTGGGATGCATGGCTTGGGTCACTGGGGCTGGAGTCATGTCTGGCCTGCCTGCCTTGTCCTTTATCCTGCAGTGTCTGATGGGTGATCTAGCTTAACTGGGCTTAACTGGTCCTCTTGATCTTGACTTGTGCATCCTTGTCTTAGACAAAGACAAGGAGTCTTTAGTCAAAGAATCTTATGGTGATCAGAGATGTGGGGTTGCCGATGTCTCATGTGATCCCTCTTGGCTTTGTTACCTCCAAGTTCTCCTCTTTCTAGCTATGCTGCTATAGCTAATGTTGCCGGGGACCAAACCAAGGAAAAAACAGCAAACTAAAACAAGGAGAGTTGGAATACGGGTGCGGACCGAAAAATATGTGGATCTGGAAAACAGGTAGGAAACTGAAAATAGACAAAGCCGGAAAATGGGTAGGAAACTACCCATAAACAAGGCATAAACAAAGCGAACGAAGCCGCAGAATGAAAGTAGAGGTGGTCGCAGCCGCACACAAGCCTTAATGTCACTAGAAGCTGCGCTTATAATGAGTGCTCCACAGGTGAGTCCAATCTCCACTCCATCAGCCATGGAACTCCAAGATGGGTCCTTCAACATCCCATGGTTGTCCGGAAAGCCGTGAGTGACATTGCTCGGTCTGCTTACTGCAGAGCTACACGGCAGGGAAAACGGGGTTTTGGGGCGAGGCGTGACAGTATTAACAACAAAGGATCCTCATGTATCTTTAGACATCTACTGATATATTTAGTATTCACCTCAGTAAAATAAAACCTTAAGAAATCAATATTCATCCAGAAGAGCAGTGTTGGTAAAGTGCTCTTGTTTTACAACATCTTTTCTAAATCTACCAGAGAGGCAGAATGTATTTAAAGGTGATTTTATTCTTCCAGTTGTTGTAAAATCAGCAAAAATTAACCTTTGTGTCACACCGGCTGTGGTTGCCCCTCCGCGCTGCCAGAGGTTGCCGTCAGCTGAGTTCTACAGGCTGCCATTTTCGGCAGACGACCATCTGTAGACTATTTATACACGCCGGTTCAGCATGTTCTTTGCGAGGTCTCATCAGTGTTTACTACGATTCTGAGCATGTTTGGACTACTCTTCGGTTTGGATTTATTGTGTATGAAATTTCTTCTGGCTTTGTTGATTACAGTTTTGCATACTCGCTTTGGCTTGTATACAATCGGTTTTTGGATTACTGGCCTTTGACCCGGGACTGTTTACCGAACATGATTTCTGGTTATCCTTCTAATAAACCTGCACTTGATTCCGACTACCTGACTGAGTGTGTCATTACACTTTGAGAAGAAATGAATTAGCACAAAAAAAAATTCACCCTCTCCATGAAAGTCCATTGCAGAGCCGGTTACTGTCTGCTGTTTGCATGGTGGGAGATGACTCCCTGTGACAGAACAAACAAAATAATTAAAATACTTACATGGGCTTCATGTCACCTTCCTGGTCTGGGAAAGGACCTGAACTGAGCATTACTTGCCCTTAAATAATCTGGATCATCATGCGTGTTTTATCTTATGATTTAAGTGTCCATTTTGAAATGAGTCTTTTTTTTTTATTCCGGCTATATTTCGATATTTATATTCTGATCCCCCTGCAGAGTGGAAGGATTGGCAGATGCTGTTTAAGGTGGGCCAGTAGAGCCTTTTTAAGGCTTCATTTTCATTTTGTTGTGGGAGGTAAGGTTGGTTGTTAGGTGTCCCAACATTCTGTCTTTGAGGGACATTGTTGCTTCCTCAACTTATATGCATATTATTTAAATAATTATTGTTTTAATGTATTTTTCAGCCTCAACATCCAGATAGATGGAACACTTTTAATCTGGGGTTAAACCACATGGCTTCACTCTGATTATGGCTCTGAATCTGGAACCCTTTTGATTGGTCATTTGTGTAGCTGATAGGGGGCTAAGAGTTGGTACAGTAAATCTGCGTCTGTATCCACTTTAGTAGTTTGTGCTGCATCAAAATCACCCAGTCATCATCACACCCAGTGCATGGCAAAAAGCAAATAAATATATTTTATTAATAAAAGTACTAGATACAAAAAGAAACAAAGCCAAATAATAGCTGGAAAATTAGGAAAGGATGTTGTGATAACACTGATTCCTGTAAATCTACTGAAAAGTAACAAAAGCCATGTGAATGAGAGAGAAGTTCTTTGTGAACTGAAATTTCCATGTTAGGAGTGGTGCAATGAAAACAGGATCCAAATAGCAAAGAAACTCAGTTACTTAGGAAGAACGCAGAACACAGTCATAGGAAAAAACACAGACACAAAGTAAAGCATACAGTAAACTACTTGGGGGAGGTTATTTTTACCACCAGAGGTTTCTCTTGCTTGTCTTGAGGAATGTACCCAGTTGATCCATCCATGAGTCTTAAAGGCTATGGGGTACAGGTTGGAGGGTTAACATCACAGACGTCTTTTGAACACACCCACTGTGTAGATTCTGTTTCAGTCCTTGTACGTTGAGCTGCACTCCATCAGTATGAAATGTTACTAAAAATAAATGAGTGATTACTACTATATTCGATCCATTTCGAGCCAGACCATTGCCCCCTGTTGGGTGTTTATGGTGCTGCGTACAGCGCTGATGAGTTCATCTGTGCAGCTCCAGTCGCTCGGCTGCAGTGTGGAGAACAGCAAAGGTAACCTTTCCAACTGCAACTCCTCCAACTGCACCACCTCCATCACATCCATCTCTCCCAAACACCCCAGCAGCTTCCTAACAGAGAGACAGGAACAGTTATTAGCAGAACCCTTCATAGATGTGTTAGATTTTCATATGCAACCCATGCTACCTTCCTGAATTATGAATAAATAAGTTTCTTTGTCAAATCTAGGAAGTCTATTGGTTGGTCATTTGTGTAGCTGATAGGGGGTTAAGAGTTGGTACAGTAAATCTGCCTCTTTACCAGGTTTAATAGTTTGTGCTGCAAACTACTTCATCAAGATATTGCTTTGATTTTGCCATTGCTTTAGTTCAAACTCATGCACTTGAACTTACTGCTTTTGGTGGAAGAGATTTCATTTGCTGAGTATGAGATCACTGGTGATAAGATCACACAACATTGGATTTTGAAACTGTTTTCAATGAACTGGTATTCTTGATTCCTCAGTTACCCAAAACAATCAAGTGATGCCCCTTTGTCATTAATAATCACAAGTTTAAAGGTAATTCCATAATCCTCTACACTTTTATGAGCTGTTGTTTTCCAGTAAGAAGTGTTAAATATCAGCACCCTTGCATTCGATATAACAAAACGACACAGAATCTTCTCCAATAAAGTCTGATGAGATTGGAGGTACAGAGACAGGAAACTAAGAATCTCATCAATCCATAATTTCTCCAGATCTTACAGACTCCTAGATCCTCCACTGCTGAATCTCATTTCCTCTTTAGTTCAGTTTTTAATTAGTGTTGTGTGGATTTGGTTCTTTGCTTTGGATCATTTTCCTGCTCGAAAATCCAATTACCACCCAGTTGTAGATTCTTGTAGCTGCAGAAGCACCCAGTGTTAGGACCCCCAGCACTGTGTGGATGTCCCCCAAGCAGACACTAGATGGGGGTGCCACCTTGGCTATCGTACCGGGATCCACACAGTCCACGCAATCATGTACGCACTAATTGATTGTGGCACGAATTGTAGCACCCTCATGCTTTCTGCATCATGGTCTGTTAGGGAAAGTGGTGTAGCTGGCAGTTAGTAGAGACCGCCAGCAATGGTACAGACCAGGATGTTCGGAGGTAATTGTCCCAGGGCTTAGACATTAGTGTAGGGGCAGTAGCGACTCCATTTCTGGTCTCTCCGTCCCCCGCTGCCGCTTCGTGGCTCGCCCCTCCGCCGGTGAGCCCCCCGCGTTCTCCCTCGCTGTTGCAGTCCATTTTGGCCTTGCTCGTTCCCCTCCTTCGTGCAATTGGGGAGTTGGCGCCTCCCCCTTGCGATTGCATGTAGTTTGGGAGAAGTGTTGTGCCTCCTTGCACCTCACTGTTAGCGTCCGGATCACACTGCCTCTTTTGCTTGTAGGCTTTTGTTCTGAGGCAGTCACTGTGATCTTGCTTCGCCCTGTGTTAGGAAGAACGCTTTCTGCAGCTCTTCGCCTGACACTGACCTCACAGCTCTTCCTCTCCCTCCCTGTCTCCTCTAGTGAACTGCACATTCGGATCACGCGCTGGCAGAGTGAGAGAGCTATTTGTTTTGTTCTTTTGCTTTCCTGCACTTTGTAGCGCGGCTGGCTTTTGTTTCCTTTTTCTCCCCTTTTATATTATTCCCTTAATTATTCCGCAGCCCTGTTTTTGAGTCCATCTCTGATCGGCTCTTCTGTGTGCCCTTAAAGCACTCCCCTCATCTCAGTGGCTTATGTGGCTCTGTGGCGATTGGTGTTCAGTGTGTGAGCCACCAACGCCATAGCCACTGCCGGCATGGTTTAGCTGTTTATTTCGATTCTTTTATTCATTTTATTTATATTTTGGTTCATTAATTCCATCTGGAGCTAACTGCACTTGGGTCCTCAAACTTGTTATTCTTTTCTTTTTTACGATTCGCAAGCTTTTAATATGGCGGACCGTCACACCCAGCTTTTCTTTTTAAGATTTATTTTTACTTCATCCATTCCAACAAATCCATGTATCCCAGAAAGACACATAGACCCTTTGGAGGAAACTAGCCAGAGCATTACAGATCCTCCATCATACTTCTGGAGCTGATTGCAAACAGACACGACTGATATTTACCGGAACTTCCTGCCCTTTTTGTCCTTTGGTTTGATGTGGATGATGATGGGATACATCCCCTGCTTCAACAGAGCTTCAACACTGCTCACACTCAGCTGCAGCAAACAGTGCTTATCCTACATACACACACACACACACACACACACACACACACACACATAAACACTTTAAATTGATATTTAATTTTTTTAAACACATTTACAGATTACTGTATGCTAGAGCACAGGACTTCCAGGTATTTTAACTTCGGTTGTTGAATGTGTGTGTGTGTGCGTGTGTGTGTGTGTGTGTGTGTGTGTTTACCTGGTTGATAACTTCCTGTATGCTCTGCAGTCTGATCCCAAGTGTGTGATCTGTGGTATTCTGGTGATCGAGCATGAACACACTCTTATCGTTATGATCACTAGCTGCTATGGGCTCTAGAAAAACACACACACTTAGGCATCAGCACTGGTTGGCTGGGTGCACATGAAGGCAGTACTAAACCTTTGGGTAACACCATGTAACAATTTTCAAAAAATGTTTTGTTCCCAGTTGTTAAGTGTGTTTTCCTGATTGTTTGTACCCTAAATGAATAGAAAAAAGTTATTATTCCCTGTAAACTTTGCTTTTGTGGTCAGCACAATGATATTTTGAAATTGATCTATTTTTAAGGATATTATAATTCAAGATACTTAAGAAGCTTCTGGAATTGTGAGAACTATCAAGAAGTTTCTAGAACTGTCCAGAATTATCTAGAACTTTCTGGGACTGTACAGAATTGTAGGTAGCTGTATAACTACAGTTATATAGGGCCACTATAGCCCTTCCTGAGAGACGGAGAGACATGATCTAATTGATTGGGATTGCATAGTAAGTGGGCAACAGCCGTCGTGCACAGACAAAGGGAAACTGACCTAGACAGACAGGTGTGAATTCATTCTCTATTCAGATTCTGATAACGACAGTATTCACACTTCACCCCACACCCATTACAGGAGGAGCTTAGGAAGGACCACTACTTTCAAATGTATATATTGTGTGTTACTCTGCTACCGGGTTATCAGTCTTGTCTCTGCTGAATCCCTCAGTACAACTCTTGTACTTTGATATTGCATGGAATAAAGATTCACACTCTGTAACTGGGGATCAGCCTCTGTTCCGTAGCGCTTTCGAATCTCAGTACACTCTTGTACTTTTGTATGCTTATTTGGAATAAAGATTCATTTATAATTTTTATCGGTGGTTTCGGGTGATCAGTCTTGCTCTGCTGAATCCTCAGTACACTCTTGTACTTTGATATTGCATGGAATAAAGATTCACAATTTTTATCGGGTTTGGAGAGACATCCTTTTTCCTTACAGTACACAGCAACTTAGTCCATTTAGATGGCATCAAGAGGTTGCATACATCCAGCAGACGCATTTTGCTATGTATGTGGCCATTTTATAAAGACAAGAGCGAAAAAGTACTCTGTGGAAGCATCTGCTAAGATGTGTGAGGCCTACAAAGCATACTTCGGCATGCCTGCTGGTGACCTGTTTCTATAATAAAAATTCATAATTTTCGTTGCCTTGGTCACAAAAGCGAAGTTTATGATGAATGTAAGCAATTTTTACTTTGTTTTAGACATAAGCAATTGGAATATAACATTAAAAAGCTGGGAACAAAACTTCTGTTACATAGTGTAATCAGCTGATCACAGTCAATTCTGATCGGTTTCTATGGAAATGTGAAGTTAAAATAAGTATTAACTAGGTCACAGTGACTGAAAAAACAGAAGTATTAGAAGTATCACAGTGAGTGAAAAAACAGAAGCTCACAAAAGTCGGGATATGAGAACAAGAAACACCCCAAACTAAACCCAACCCCATTCCAATCATTATTTAAGAAAGATTTGCATAATACTGTGATGTGGGTCATGTAGCAACTAGCACATTTATTTACTAAAGCTGGGTGTGTGTGTGTGTGTGTGTGTGTGTGTGTGTGTGTGTGTGTGTGTGTGTGTGTGTGTGTGTGTGTGTGTGTACCTGGTTGGCAGGTGTTGAAATGCAATCCTGAATCAACAGGTTGCAGTAATCTCTCGATGAGGCCACGGGACAGAATGGAAGGAGAAAAAATGACGGGTCTTTTATTCTCAACCTGCACTGACTGCACCAAACTGTATGGAATCAGGTGATCCTCATGACCTACACACATTTACATTTATGTAAATTTTCTTAGTAGACAAAACCCCATGTTAGTACAAATAAGCAGTAGCCCAAGAACACAGTCCAACCAGAACCTGCTAGCATCTGATGTGGGTAAATAATTAAAAAAAAAACACACCAGCAAAGGTTTATATATACAGTTGCATTTTCAGTCTTCACTAAAGTGCTGAGTGAAGAGAAGAAGAGAAGAAATGCGTTTGTATATGATGGAGAGAATTCATGTTTTATTATCTATAGATTGGAATACATTTGCATATCAACTTAGGAATCTGATCTCCTTCCTCCACAACATTTCCATTGGATTAAGGTCAGGACTTTGACTTGGCCATTCCAAAACATTCACTTTATTCTTCCGTAACTGTTCTTTGTTGGAACGACTTGTGTGCTTATGGTCGTTGTCTTGCTGCATGATCCACCTTCTCTTGAGATTCAGTTTATGGACAGATGTCCTGACATTTTTCTTTCGAATTTGCATGTAAAATGATACTACCACCACCATGTTTCACAGATGGGATAAGGGTCTTATGCTGGAATACAGAGTGTGTTCCTTTTCCAGACATGACACAAAATTCTACTTTGAGATCATTATTTATATGTACCCAATCTGTTTGACTGTAGCTTGGTGAAGTCCAAAGTCTTTAGAGATGGTTTTCCAGCCTGAAGAGCATCAGTGTCTCTTTTTCTGAGATTCTCAGGAATTCTCCTTTGTTCGTCCCATGACACTTCCACAAACATGCATTATGAAGATCAAACTTTGATAGATCCCTGTTCTTTAAATTATAACTGGGCATCCACTCACACCTGACTGACTGGAATATCTGACCCTAATCTCACCTCTTTATCTACATTCAGGACTTGTATGAAAAATCTGACAATGTTTTAGTTCATATACAAACAAAAAATATGGGTTCACAAACTTTCAAGCACCACGGTATGAACACAGCTATTGAAGCCATTGGAGTCTGATTTTAGCCAATTATATCTCACTGTACTAGATTGATATTATTGAAAAACAATGGACTCTAGTTGAAGAAAATCGTACTTTGCATTAAAGAAAATCTCTCAAAGTGAAGAGTCAAGCAGGACAAATGTGTGGGTGGAGCTTACAGTTATCGAGAGTGTAGAGAACATGGGGGGAGGAGCCAATCCCACTGCATTTTGAGGAAGTGGCCTTCACCAACCTCACTTGCTCACGAACCTGCTTACCAAACTGCCAACACAAACACAGGGGTATTAGAGAGAGAGAGAGAGAGAGAGAGAGATGGATGAACAGATGAATGATTGGATGGATGAACTCTTACTTTTCTCTTGTCCTTTTGATGCACTGGTATGGTGCGAATCTTCACCAGTAGCAACTGTTGAGCCCTTAAACAGTAAAACATACACAACCTTTAAACAAAGCTTTATTTGCACTCCAGTGCCTTCGTGCTATTATTATTATTCAACTGATCGGCAATCTACATCTGTGTTTACCTTATCACCTGCCAAGACCCCCTGTTTTTCCAAAAAATATGGGATAATCAATATAATTTGAATTGCAGTGTGTGTGTACCTGTTGTAACTGGGCACAGTTCCATGCTGTACTGCTTTACCAGACTGTGAGTCAATGCGACTGCAGTGCCACTGGTATTTATCATTGTATCTTGTGTCCGTTATGTGTAGGACGTCATTACAAGAAACACGTAAACATGGCTTATCATCAGGGAAGAAGAGGTCCAGGTTCACACGTACGTAGAATGAGTCAGCACCGGTGAATGAGGGAGATGAGAGCTCATTGGTTATATTAGCATAACCTGAGAAAAAAAGGTACAACGTGATATAAACAAAATTTCTACAGATAACTACAGCACAGTGATTAACACAGAGATTACCTACAACATGTAAAACTACAGCACAAAGATTAACACAGATTACCGACACCACAAATAACACAGAGATTGCATACAACACAGATATCTACAGCACTGAGATTAACATAAACATTAACTACACCACAAGTAACTACAGCACTGAGATTAACACAGAGATTAACCACAACACAAATAACTACAGCACAAATACTAAAACAAAGAGATGAAATACAACATGTATAACCACAGCCCAGCGATAAACAGACAAATGGACTACAACACAAATATCTACATCACAGAGATTAACACAGAGATGAACTCCAATGCATACATACCTACAGCACAGAGATTAACTGTAGCACAGAGACTAACTACAGCACAGACTAGCAACAGCCTAAACATTAATAACAATTAAGAGATTAATTATAGCACAGGGATTAACTACAGCACAAACTAACAGCAGCCTAAACTTTGAAAACGCTGCGGTGATTACCTATAGCCCAGACACTAACTATAGCACAGATTAAAGACAAATAAACATATATTAAATACAATACACATATTAGTAGCAATAATTATTAATCTGACAATTTGCAGGACAGGGATTATCTACAGCACAGATATAGCACATATGTTTATTATAGCACAGAGATCATTAAACACCTTCTTCATTAGCTCTGTGTTTGAGAGATGCAGCTTCAGTCCAAAACTGCAAAATGAATTGAGCCACTTCTGCTGTGCACTGAGTTACATCAACTCCACCTTCTGAGAACAGGGCCTGATCCAACTAGACTCACACACACACACACACACACACACACACACACACACGGTTTAGTTTTTCTAATGCTACAGATACAGATGCTACAGTTTAACTAATGCTAAAGATACACCAAAACCAAACATTAAGCTCAGTTACCTAAAGCATTTTTATCTCCTTTAGCTTTGTAAATAAGCACTTTTTCTATTGGTCACCAGAAAAATGTCTCCAACCGGTAAAAAAAAAAAGGCCAGATCCCCCCCAAACACACACACACACATCATGCACCCCTGCCGTCACTCACCTTAGTTAATTCACTCCCCTTTCTGAGGCCACACCTCTCAGCCGCTGACCCCGCCTTCACTGTGTGTACGAATATCCCCGTACGGTTACCCCCGATGATGGTGATGTCATCAGCCAGCCTCTTCTTTTTGGGTGGAGTTGGGGGAGAAGGCAGTGTTCTAATATGGGACAAGGATGACGTCATTAAAATATAATTAAAGGTAACATTTTATAGTGATTTATTATTTTTCTGTATAAGTGTTTGGTACGGTAAATAGTTATTCAGCTCACTAGAAACATTTGAAGAAGAAGAAGAAAAAGAAGTATGTGGACACTCCTTCTTATTAGTCTTATTAGAAGCAGTGTTCATTTTGGTAGATGGTAGTCGTTTGATTAAAATTTATATTAATCTCAGACACATTTTAGTCATTTAACTATTGAGGGTTTTAGTTTAAATTTACTCTACGGAAACTACAAACATTGCAGTTTAATTTTAGTCAATTGCATAAAAAAACACTTAACCTCATTTTAGTTATGCATTTTTTGAGCGTTTTACTATTTTACTAACTTTCATGAACAACAGCTATAAAAACATGTTACTTAACAACAGATTAACAAAATTATGAAGCAATATGGACACTTTTTTCTTCAAATCCATTTCGTGTATATTTAATTGTAACATGCTGACAGTTTTCCTGGGATGACAGTTGTCTAATTAAGCAGTGAACTTCTTCTGTGTGCTTTTAGTGATGCTAATGCAATTCTCATTTTTACTCAAGTTAACATTAACTTGTGTTTAAAGTAGCTTCACACCGCTAGTGCTCGCCTCTTAGTTTAGTTACATGATTAATTCAGCAGAATCAGTGTACAAGTTCCCACTGTATCCATTTAGGAGTCTTTCACGTTATCATTTTTGTTTGTTCACGAAAAGTGCAGCACATTTCACCATCGTTCTCTAAATAAATAAAACTGTTATTTTTTATTTAGCTCTTGTCTTGTTTTCATTGTGAAAAATTGGTCGGCAATGAAGATTTTATCCATGTTTTTTGTTAATAAAATGAACACTGTGTAGAGGAAGACTACACTGATACCTGTGTGTGTGTGTGTGTGTGTGTGTGTGTGTGTGTGTGTGTTTGTACTTACTTAGTCATGTGTTTGGTGTCTGTAGCAGGTGGATCGGGATGGAAGAGGTGTGACTGTAGAGAACTGCATGAATCCCAGAGTGATGATTCAGTATCTAATCACACACACACTTATTATTATTATTATTATTATTATTATTATTATTATTATTATTATTATTATTATTTATTAATTAGTTAAAGGTTTGGGCACCCCTGGCCAAATTGTTTTTTTTTTTTTTATTCTCTAAATGAAAAGAAGTTACATAACCTCTACATTAACAATTAAAAAATTCAGCGACCTTAATAAATCACAGTAGATCACTTACAAAGTTTTTGTTTTGTACACAGAAACATAATAACTGTACGTATAAATCTTTCCCACACGGGGCTTTAATTCTGCTCCACTATGTAGTGTTTTGGTCTGAAAAATACCCCATACAAACCTGTGATGGTATCAGAATCATCACTGCCCCATAAGTCCACATCGAACCTTTCGAACCTGAAACATGAAACATTGCTGGTGAATGACGTAATCTTTGTTCCAGAGTTATTTAGGGTGAATGAATCAGTAATTGACTCATTACATTAAGCTTCAGCTATAGAGCTTCATAATGTAGCACAACTGCTTCTAGATCGGTGAATAGCTGTTGGGGGTGGGGCTTTATTTATGAGAAGAGACTGTCATTGGCTAAGATAGACATGGCCGAATCACATACTCAATCAACTATTCGCTTTATTAGAAACCCAGTGTCTGAATCAGTGAATCATTTGTTCCTGACTCAAATTTACTCCTCTCTCATTCAGTGAATGACTTGGTCATGATGCAGATTCTCTCCTGTCTGTTTTAAGGAGCCAGTGATTCAGTTTAAATCAATTAATCATTTAGTCAGGATTAAGATGCAGGCCTCTTTATGTTCAGCATGTCAGTGTTTGAATCATTTGGTCTTGGTCATTAGTGACTGATCTCTATTTAAGAGAATATTTGAATCAATGAATCATTTGGTTCTGACTGAGATTTAATCATCTCATTCAGTGAGTCAGTTTTCAATTCAGTGACTCATTTGGTTTGACTCAGAGTTACTCATCTCTCATTTAAATACAATCAATATTTGAATCCGTGAATCATTTGTTCCTGATACAGATTTACTCATCTCTCATTAAGAAAGTCAGTGTTTTAATCAGTGAATACTTCGGTCCGAACTCAGATTTACTCCTCTGTCATTAAATGAACCAGTGAATCATTCTTGACTCAGGTTTACTCCTCTGTTATTAAATGAATAGTATTAAAATCAGTGAATCATTTGTTCCTGATTCAGGTTTACAGATTTACTCATCGCTCATGTAGTGAGTCAGTGTTTGAATCATTTTGATGTGTGTGTGTGGGGGGTGGGGGGGGGGTGGGTGTGTGTCATACTCAGTGTTGACTCGTCGGTTGATTGAGTTCACACAGGGAGGAAACGGAAATGTGGAAAGCCTGTTTATCTCTTTTGCACTGTCATACACCTACACACACACACACACACACACACAAGACATGAAGTAACAGTAGAACACAAGTGCAGATTTGGAAGCATATCGTGAATACTGTTATACACACCAGGCTGGACAAAGTATCGTCTGAGCTGCAGCATAAATCTGTCAGAGACACACACAGTATGTGTTACTACAGCGTGTGGTACAGTGTGTGGTACAGTGTGTGTTAGAGTGTGTTGGTGAGTGTTACAGTGTGCACACATTCTGACACTCACACTGTAACCTTCTAAATGACTAGATTAAATACCAGTGTCGGAGCTAATGCAGGATTGAGTAATCTAACACACACACACACACACACACATTTACATTTACATTTACATTTACAGCATTTAGCAGACGCCCTTATCCAGAGCGACTTACAATTGATACAGTCTTACAATCCAAGCAATTGTGGATTAAGGGTCTTGCTCAAGGACCCAACAGTGGCAGCTTGGCAGAGGTGGGATTTGAACCCTGGACCTTCTGGTCCAAAGTCCAGTACCTTAACCGCTAGGCTACCACAGTACACACACACACACACACACACACACACACACTCCTGACACTTTTACATACACTATAGGCAAAAGACAGACATCACTGAATCTATACCCAGCTAACTCCTCAGAGTCCCAGGGTCTGAATCAGCAAGTCATTTGAGATATGTTCCAGTCCCTTTCAGCTTCTCAACTTTTTGGCCGAACTATTTTGTTCTGACCAAAATTTGTCCTCTGTCGTTTTAGTAATTCTGTGTTTGAATCAGTGAATCTAGTAGCCAGGCAAATCATTAAGTCAGGATTAAGTTCTTTATCTTCAGCATGTCACTGTTTGAATCATTTGGTCATGGTTGTGAGTTACCTATCTATATTTAAGAGAGAGATTGGATCAGTGAATCATTTGTTCCTGACTCAGATTTACTCCTCTGTGATTCAGTGAGTCAGTTTTCAAACCAGTGAATCATACAGCTTCAGATTTGCTCCTCTCTCATTCAGTGAGTCAGTGTTTCATCACTGAGAAAAAGAAAAAAGCTACAAAAGGAACCCAAGAGAAAAGGAAAACAAATCCTATAGAAGGAACCCAAGAGAAAAGGAAAAAAAGCTACAGAAGGAACCCAAGAGAAAAGAGAAAAAGCTATATAAGGAACCTAAGAAAAAAATGCTATAGGAGGAAAATAACAGAAAAGAAAAAAAAACTATAGAACCCAAGAACCCAAGAGAAAAGGAAAAAAGCTATGGAACGAACCCAAGAAAAAAATGAAAAAGCTCTACTTTATGTTACATTTTGTGAATAAAGATTAGCAATGAATCTCTTTATTCTCTTGGTCTTTGTGTGTACGGGCTGGAGGGGGCAGCTTTTCTTAAATACTTGTGGGGAAGCCTCCATGGAGTAAAGTTTGGGAACCACTGCTCTACACCACTCCAGATGTTGGCTGATGGTTGGCTTTGAAGGTGGTGGTCATAAGCTTTTTTTGGCGTGAGTCTCTGAGATCCACATTATGAACCATTCTCCTTGCAGTGTTTCTTTTTGGAGTTTGATGACTGTCTGGTTTATTTTACACTGGTTATCAGTGGGTGTATTTTAAGCGGTGTCCACATATTTTTGGCCCTGCAGTGTATAAGCTGAGCTTGTTTATAAGTGGTGACATGGTACTGAGAGTGTAACTTACCTTCTGAATGTTCACTGTTCTGATCATCCGAGAGAGACTGGGAACAATTAACAAAAGCATACGGTTATGATGCTTATTAACTAAAGTTAATTAACCTGTTTAAACCTCAGCAGATACATTAGCTGTTTCAGTACTATAAATAAAATAAAAATAGATAATCAATACGTAGTGCTCAGTGATGGTATTAAATATTAAATCAGTACAAGGGAAACACCACAGTATTTAGTTTAATTAGTCAATACCTGCACTCATTCATTACATAACAAACAATTTCACAAAATGTATTGTAGACATTAAGCAACAAATAAATTATAATATAATATAAATCATAATATAAATCACAATATAAATTAACCAATATGAAATCAGGCTGATTATCTGAAACACATACAGAGTTACTGTACAGGAACTGACCTGCCCAGGAATGTGGCATGTTTGTACCAGGAGAGATTGTGTGTCTGCATACTGTACTGTGTGTGTGTGTGTGTGTGTGTGTGTGTGTGTGTGTGTTTGTTTGTTTTCGTATAGGAGTGTATGCAGGTGTCTGTATGGGGGTGTATTTGTGTATATACAGTACTGTGCAAAAGTTTTAGGCCACCATTAGATTTATTGTGTTAGCAATGGTATAATGGCCATATATTATTATTTACTGGTCTCTTTATTAAGATACATCCAGAAAATATAGTCCAGGTTTAAGTGTGACCTCCCTGAAAAAGTGGTTTCATGGCTGCTACCCTTCCAAAACAACTTGGCATTCTGATGAAGCTTCCAGATGCTGCTATTGCTCAAGTGTGAGGGGAGGAAACACTAAATTCATATACACTGTAGCCCTATAGAAACTGTTTATCTTATTTCTTTAACACTGCATACAAACTTTGTGTATTTTCTGTTTGTACTCTTAATATAAAGTGGTGCTTGAAAGTCTGTGAACCCTTTAGAATTTTCTATAATTCTGCATAAATATGACCTAAAACTTCATCAGATGTTCACACAAGTCCTAAAAGTAGATAAAGAGAACCCAGTTAAACAAATGACACAAAGATATTATACTTGGTCATTTATTTATTGAGGAAAATGATCCAATATTGCATATTAGTGAGTGGCAAAAGTATGTGAACCTCTAGGACAAGACCAAGGCGTGTAATAGTTGGTGAGGTCACAAAGGACCCCAGGGTAACTTCTAAGCAGCTGAAGGCCTCTCTCACATTGGCTAATGTTAATGTTCATGAGTCCACCATCAGAAGAACACTGAACAACAATGGTGTGCATGGCAGGGTTGCAAGGAGAAAGCCACTGCTCTCCAAAAGAACATTGTTGCTCATCTGCAGTTTGCTAAAGAATCACGTGGACGAGCCAGAGGCCTACTGGAAGAAGGTTTTGTGGACGGAGGAGACCAAAAATAGAACTTTTGGTTGGTTTAAAGAAAAGTGTTATGTTTTTGGAGAAAGGAAAACACTGCATTCCAGCATAAGAACCTTATCCCATCTGTGAAACATGGTGGTGGTAGTATCATGAGTTGGGCCTGTTTTGCTGCATCTGGGCAGGACGGCTTGCCATCATTGATGGAACAATAAATTCTGAATTATATCAGAGAATTCTAAAGGAAAATGTCAGGACATCTGTCCATGGACTGAATCTCAAGAGAAGGTGGGTCATGCAGCAAGCCAACGACCCTAAGCACACAAGCCGTTCTACCAAAGAATTGTCAAAGAAGAATAAAGTCATGTTTTGGAATGGGCAAGTCAAAGTCCTGACCTTAATCCAATGGAAATGTTGTGGAAGGACCTGAAGCGAGCAGCTAATGTGAGGAAACCCACCAACATCCCAGAGCTGAAGCTGTTCTGTACGGAGGAATGGGCTAAAATTCCTCCAAGCCGGTGTGCAGGACTGATCAACAGTTACAGGAAACGTTTAGCTGCAGTTACTGCTGCACAGGTACAGCAGATACTGAAAGCAAAGGGTCACATACTTTTGCCACTCACTAATATGTAATATTGGATAATTTTCCTCAATAAATAAAAGGCCAAGTATAATATTTTGGTCTCATTTGTTTAACTGGGTTCTCTTTATCTACTTTTAGGACTTGTGTGAAAATCTGATGATGTTTTACGTCATATTTATGCAGAAATATAGGAAATTCTAAAGGGTTCACAAACTTTCAAGCACCACAGTAGAGACTGAGAAATAATGATATATGGTTATTACATCATTGCTAAAACAACAAATCTAATGGTGGTCTAAGACTTTTGCACAGTTCTTTATCTCTGGACATATGTGTATCTGTTGTCGTGTATGTATTTGTTTATATGTGTGTGAGTGTGAGTGTATGTGGTGTGTTTGTGTTTATGTATATGTGTGTGTATTTGTTTTTGTATATGTGTAGGTGAGTGTAGGAGTGAGTGTGTTTGTGTTCATCTGTGTGTGTGAGTGTGTATCTATTTTTGTATGTTTAGGTGTTTGTATGCTATTGTGCATCTGTTTTTGTGTGTGTATGTGTAGGTTGTGTCTTTGTATGTTCATTAGTGTGTCTCTGTTTTTGTATGTGTACATGTATATATATATATATATATATATTCCTTGAAGCTTGGTTTTCTACCAAAACATCGATAAACAAACACATCCAATCTGATCCAATCTATCAACCCCTCAGGCTCCGGGAAATGAGAAGACAAAACCAGCCCGGAACGCAGACCACAACGCAGAACATTCCTCTCGACCAATCACAATCGCCCAATTCTGACCACAACTCAGAACATTCCCTTCAACCAATCACAATCTCCCAATTCAGACCACAACGGCCCCGTCAGACCACGACGCACTATATTTTGATCAGGTGTTAAGTCTCGAGATGAGGAAATAAAATAAGGACATGGGGAGGGGGAGGTACAGAGTAGGGTCGAGCGGAGAATAACAGGTACGAGAAAAAAGCGTAGAGTTAAGGAAGGGAAAGAGTGGTAGTAGGGCGAGGTGAAATTTAGTAGGAACAGATGGGTGGGGGGGGAGAGGTCGAAGGAAATGTCAACAGAGCGTAGATGGGGAGGAGTGTTGAAAAAAGGAGGAGAAAAAATGACTAGGGGTAAAAAAGCTGTCCCCCGCCCATCAGCCTGCTTCCATGAGCATTTTGTTCAAACACTCGAACGTTACCAATGATCTATAACACAACGCAAGTGTTCAGAAGAAACAGCACCTACAACCGCACTGATGATGTCTCCTCGATTGGTGACGAAACGTTTGCAATTTACAATTGCCAAGCTCGGAGAACAAACCCAGAAAACCAACCAACTCAAAACCCGGGCTTACCAATATTCAAAAAATTCTTTCATATATTATATATATATATATATATATATATATATTATATATGTATGTGTGTTTGTGTGTGTATATTTGTGAAAATGACTATTTGTTTTTGTTTTTGTGTATGTTGTTGTAGGAGTGTGTTGGGGTTAGTATGTATATGACTGTGTAACTGAGTTTGTATATGTATGAGTGTGTGTGTATATGAATATGTAATGGTTGTATGAGGTGTATATATAAGTTGTGTATCTGTATATATATATATTCAACATATACACATATACATGTGCGAGTGGTGTAAGTGTGTGTGTGTGTGTGTGTGTGTGTGTAATGCTTAACCTTGTTGAGGTCTTGGTGTGTTCTGTCATAGGGGGTCAGACTGAGGGAGCAGCACGGCCCGAAACACTGTTCCTCACTAATCAGAGACAGAAAAGACTTCACACACACACACGCGCACACACACACACAAACACACACACACACACACACACACACACACACACACACACACACACACACTAATAATGATACACACCCACAGTCTCTTCATTATGTAAGTGTATCTGGAGATTCGAAGTGTGTGTGTTTGAGCTGCAGTACTCACTCCATGACAGGAGGGGCGTGTGTGAGCATAATCCTGCTGCCGGCTCTTCTCTTTCTCCCTCTCTAGCTCTCTCTGTAGCTTCTCTATGTCCTGCTGGAGTTCGGCCATTCGTTTGCGTAGACGGTTCTTATCGAGCAGGCAGTCGGTAAATTCCAGCTGCAGACTGTCGCGACTGCGCAGAGCCTGAAACGCAACACACACACACAGATCCTGTTTGTCTCAGAACCTTTATCTACAGGATAAAATCGCACGTAAAGTTTTGAAAAAGAACACATGTATATTAACGCCAACTTTCACACCGAGTCCGAAACTGATGGACCGCGACGCCGTGTCAACTTTCTGCATTGTTAAAATCAGGCTGACCAATCAGCGTTCTGTTGTCGGACAGAACAACAACACAACAGGCAACACGCTGCCTCTAAAAACATGGATATCAAAGAAAAGATCTGAATGGCTGGTGAATAATGGTGATAAAGCTCATAGTGACTGGATGGAACCTTAATTATTTATCTAAGTGTATTCTGATCTGTTCGTGATCACAAAAACACAAACTATAAAAAGCTTCCTGCACTCATCTTCACTCATGTTTTTGTTTTGTTAAGTTGACAATATGAAAAGGACACGCCGAAATCTCCAGCACATTAAGAGAAAGGAGTTTTCAGAGAGTTTAGACAAAAAAAAAGTGGTGTAAGGTTAAAAATCACATCCATTTTTTTCTTGCATAAAAATCAGACTCGATGTGAAAAGGCTTTTAGATTGTAATGAGTGTGTCTTTTGTTATACCTGGTCCCTCTCTTTCTCCAGTTCCATGATTTGGTTTAAGTAGGACAGACTTCTCTTCTGCTCCGTCTCCCAGTCCAGCTGCAGCGTCTTCAGCTTCAGTTGTAACTGTTCACACTGAGCCTCCAGCTACACAAACACACCCAAACACAACCCTCACACCACAACCTAAGAGAGCTGCTGGTTTGTGAATCTACATTTACATTTTACATTACAGCATTTAACAGACGCCCTTATCCACAGCGACTTACAGAAGTAATTGTGCAAGTTTGCAATTAAACAAGATTCTCAATTTAACAAAAAATGATCAGGTTTGCATGATCTGCCGGTGTTTGTGTGAGTTTCCTGTGGGTACTTTGGTTTCCTACCCCATGCTGGGACCATGGATGGCATCCTCAGTACAGAGTATTTTTGTTCTTGTTTATTCTTTGTGTCTTTGTTATATTCCACTTCAGGCAGTTCACTCTGCATAGTTTTTCACCAATTTTCACAAAGTTTTTTGGAGATCTTAGTTGGGAGAAATGTGCATCAGTGTGGTAGTGAAGCTCCAAACAATCCCATCAATTCATTTATTGCATTTAATAGATGCCCTTATCCAGAGCGACTTACAGAGGTGCTTTGTATTATACTTAGTAAACAGAACCTCATGTTGGTACAAATAAGCAATAGTCCAAGAACCCAGTCCAGAACCTGCTAGGATCTAATGTGGGTAAATCATCCACAAAACACAAAAGGACGAAATCAATTGCCTTTTCAGGCCATTCAGGCCTAGATGAATTGTAATTATTGATGGAACAATGAATTCTGATTTATAGCAGCAAATTCTTAATTAAAATGTCAGGACATCTGTCTGTCTATGAACTGAAACTCAAGAGAAGGTGGATCATGAAGAAAGACAACGATCCAAAGCACACAAAGAACGGTTAAAGAATATTGAAGTTAATGTTTTGAAACGACCAAGTCAAAGTCCTTAATCTAAATGAAATTTTGTGGAAGGACCTGAAAGCAAAGGTTCACATATTTTTGCCACTCACATATATGTAATCTTGGATAATTTTCCTCAATAAATAAATGACCAAGTATAAGATTGGAATGTAATTTGTTTCATTGACTTTTCTTTGAAAATCTGATGATGCTTTAGCTCATATTTATGCAGAAATCTGATCTGAAATGCAGTGTCTGGTCTGATTGCAGCCCATCTGTTGCTAAATCCTAGGCTTCCACAACGTATAAAAACTTCTACAGAACAAACATCTGAATACTTTTGCTAAATTTGAAACTTGACATAGAAAGCATTTAAGCAAGACTCGTGGACACTGTTGATGTTGGTTCACCTTTTCTCTACAGGCCTCGGTGCTCTCCAGGTCCCCCTGGAGTCTGATAATTGTACTGCAGAGCTCTTGCCTCTGCTCTGCCGCCTCCCTCCGATCCTGTTTAAGAATATCCAGCAGAGCCTACACACACACACACACACACACACAAATATCAATACCCACACAGTTCATCTAGACCAGGCGTTGGTTGCCTTATCTTCAAACAGCTGACGTTCATCATGTGTCTTACTTTAATCTTTCTTACTGTGCATATTTTTTGTTTAAAGTTTTTGTCACCTGAGTCCCAGCAAAGCGCTCCCTCAGGGAATCGGTGTGTTGTAATAATGCCCCCTGACCAGCAGGAGCACCATCTGCATGGCCACTCAGACACGCAGGCATAAAATTCACTCTGTTGAGAGGTGTGGCGTGATCAGTGTAAGCATTCCTCTCCAGCTCTGCCAGTCTCTTCTTCAACTGCTCCACCTGATAGGAAGAGGAGGAGTCAGTAATACAAAGAGATAAGAGCTTTAGTGATTTACACTAGTTATTCAGCTCAAATGTGGTAAGTGGATTAATGGTGCCAGTCCATTACAGGGCATCACTTAGACAGACAGAGTGACAGTTTACAGGAGACAGTTCACCTAATGGCATGTTTTTGGGAACTGAAAAGAAATCTATGTATACCCAAAGAGAACATACCAAGATACCAGACTGATACCAGATACCAGATACCAGAACATACCAGACTGTGGTGGCCTAGCGGGTAAGGTACTGGACTCTGGACCACAAGGTCCAGGGTTCAAATCCCACCTCTGCCAAGCTGCCACTGTTGGGTCCTTGAGCAAGGCCCTTAACCCACAATTGCTTGGATTGTAAAGATTGTATCAATTGTAAGTCGCTCTGGATAAGGGCGTCTGCTAAATGCTGTAAATGTAAATGTAAATGTAAATCATGCTTATTTTGTAAAATATTGTCCATTCTATAACCCCAACCCAGATGCAGAGCCCTAGTGCAGTGGTTCCCAAACATTTTCTGCAGTGTCCCCCTGGGACATGTCCCCCAATTTGGGAACCACTTCCCCAGTGTACTGGTCCTTCTCAAAACATTAGCATATTGTGATAAAGTTAATTCTTTTCCGTAATGTAATGATAAAAATTAAACTTAGATTCATTGCACACCAACTGAAATATTTCAAGTCTTTTATTGTTTTAATACTGATGATTTTGGCATACAGCTCATGAAAACCCAAAATCTCACAAAATTAGCATATTTCATCCGACCAAAAAAATAAAAGTGTTTTTAATACAAAAAAAGTCAACCTTCAGATTATTATGTTCATTTATGCACTCAATACTTGGTCGGGAATCCTTTTGCAGAAATAACTGCTTCAATGCGGCGTGGCATGGAGGCAATCAGCCTGTGGCACTGCTGAGGTGTTATGGAGGCCCAGGATGCTTCGATAGCGGCCTTACGCTCATCTAGAGTGTTGGGTCGTGCGTCTCTCAACTTTCTCTTCACAATATCCCACAGATTCTCTATCGGGTTCAGGTCAGGAGAGTTGGCAGGCCAATTGAGCACAGTAATACCATGGTCAGTAAACCATTTACCAGTGGTTTTGGCACTGTGAGCAGGTGCCAGGTCGTGCTGAAAAATGAACTCTTCATCTCCATAAAGCTCTTCAGCAGATGGAAGCCATGAAGTGCTCCAAAATTCTCCTGATAGCTAGATGCATTGACCCTGCCCTTGATAAAACCACAGTGGACCAACACCAGCAGCTGACATGGCACCCGCCCCAGACCATCAACTGACTGTGGGTTACTTCCCCGACACTGGACTTCAGACATTTTGGGGCATTCCTTCTCGCCAGTCTTCCTCCAGACCCTCTGGCACCTTGAATTTCCGAATGAACATGCAAAATTTGCTTTCATCCGAAAAAAGTACTTTGGACCATCTGAGCAACAGTCCAGGCTGATTTCTCTTAGCCCAGGTCAGGCGCTTTCTGGTTCAAAAGTGGCTGTGACCTGGGGAATGCGGCACCTGTAGCCCATTTCCTGCACACACCGTGGCACGGTGGCTCTGGAATCGGCCCTTCTCCACAATCCTCCTCAGGGGTCCGGTCACCTCTTTCTCGTTGTGCAGCGTTTTTCTGCCACACTTTTTTTTTTCCTTCCCATCCCACCAGACTTCCCACTGAGGTGCCTTGATACAGCACTCTGGGAACAGCCTATTCGTTCAGAAATTTCTTTCTGCGTCTTACCCTCATGCATGAGGGTGTCAATGATGGCCTTCTGGACAGAAGTCAGGTCGGCAGTCTTACCCATGATTGCGGTTTTGAGTAATGAACCAGGCTGGGAGTTTTCAAAAGCCTCAGGAATCTTTTGCAGGTGTTTAGAGTTAATTCGTTGATTCAGATGATTAGGTTAAAAGCTCATTTAGAGAACCTTTTCATGATATGCTAATTTTGTGGGTTTTCATGAGCTGTATGCCAAAATCATCAGTATTAAAACAATAAAAGACTTGAAATATTTCAGTTGGTGTGCAATGAATCTAAAATATATGAAAGTTTAATTTTTATCATTACATTACGGAAAAGAATTAACTTTATCACAATATGCTAATTTTTTGAGAAGGACCAGTATCTTTAGAATGCTCAAACCCTAACCCTATTTATCATGTCAGCAGCATCTTGGTTAGCTTATGTTGGTGGCTTGTGTTTCATTTTGTCCACATGCGTACCTTATTGTGAACCCTCGTAACTTTTAGTTCTAGTTATAAAGTCTTATATTCAAAGCAAGATGGTTAAGGGATGCAACACTGATAGCTTGGCAGAGACTGGATTTGAACCTTGGATCTTCAAGGCTACAATCCAGTACCTTCACAATTATTCATATGATATTTGTTGACATATTGATTCGATGTTAAGAATGCCAGCTTGAATGCTAAGCATACCAGGATTAAAATGGTTTACAATTACAAAGCATCATTTTCTGCTTAAATCCAGACCAAGTGAACCGAACTCAAGTGTGAAAGCACCCCAAGATAAACAAGCAGAGTTAACCTGGAAGGGTGCATTTAAACAGGACTCCAGCACCCTGAACAGTTTTACATCCAGATGCGAAAGAGCAGAGAGTGATCTTTAGGATAAGTAATGACTCGACTGGATCCGCCCCTGAAGACATAAGGAGGACAAACATGAAGATGGTCTGTACTGAACCAGGTTGTGGAAGCTCCTAAAGTTGTGGAATGAGTTTGGTTGAACATAGTTTACACTGTCGTCCTAGGAGGAAAGCAAAGTTGCAGTTCTGGAGGCAACAGTAAAGCCTATGTGAAGATACGTTCCCACCTTGAAGGTAAACTCCTAGAGGAAACTATGATGTTCTTTATGTAAATTCCCATATTTTGGAGGCACAGTTCCAGTACTGGATAAGTGTAGATAGAGTCCTGCATAGTGACTGAAGGTTCTGAAGACACAGTTCTAGTCCTAGAAGTCTGGAGTGGAGCAGAGTTTAGTGGCTTAAATACTGGCTACCAGGGCTCTGATTTAAGATAATGACATAAGATTAAGACATTTTTCTATGTGATGACATCATCTCTGCAGCTCTCAAACCAATCAGATCTCACTGTTTTAAAGATACTGTAGTGAAGGAATCATGTTGTGTAATTATTATTTGATCAAAGTGTATTTGTGTGTGTACTTGGTATGTGTGTGTGGTATTACCTGTGTAAGAAGCTCTTTCTCCCGACTGGAGGATTTACGCTGATCCTCTAGAACTCGGGAATATTTCAGTGTTTGCTCAACCAATCTCTCCTTCAACCTCCCCAGTTCCCTGGCTCCTATCTCACAATCCTGCCTCAACCTGCAATACCCACAAACATCAGTTTTCTCAGTATAAATACCAGGCCCAGACATAACAGCGTAACATCTCACTCAATCTGGGATGCTCTTGATTTCTACTAGACTTTGGAAAAAACATTACCTATAGAAAATCTTCATACCCCTTGAATTACACTCAATGACAAAAAATGACTCACCAAGAACAAGTTGTTGGAATCGAATGAAACTTTATATGAATGAATGTAATGATGATATATGTAAATGGTTACAATATTAGAGTGAAAGGATACGGTTATTGGGGTAAACTGTACAATTGAAAGGAGGCCAAGGAAGTGTTCAAATCAGGCATAAGGTGGAGCAGTGTTTCACTGCACAGCAAAGGCAGGATTGAAGCGCTCACCACGACGCCTCAATACTCTAACCCAACTGTCGTTGGATCCCAAACACAACCTGGATTCATCACTAAAGACAATATGGTTCCAGTGAATAGCAAAACAGGTTTCTTGCTCCACTGCAAAAGAAGGTGACAGTGGCTGGCTGTCAATGAAGGACACGTAATGGATGCTGTGACAACAAATTTCCTTCTGATAAGCAGCTGGAAATGGACCGGGCAGAGACGTGTGTGTGGTGAAGGTGCCCCCTGTGTCTGGATAAAGAGCTGCTTGTACTTGTCGGTGGATCAAACGATCCTCTCTACTGGTGATCTGTCTGGGCTGTCCAGAGTCTGTTCATCGTGTGTGTGTGTGTGTGTGTGTGTGTCTGTGTGTGTGTCTGTGTGCCCCCATAAAACTACTGCTCCCAACACCTCCTAACAGCTAGGTCAGAACAGCCCAGATGGAGGCAATTCATCAAAATTACCATCCTGCCTCTCTTAGTCCAATGATGCCCCCCCTCTCAAAGTCAACTGGGCAAAATGTCTATGGGTGTAGAGTCATACGATCTCTCACCAAGAGGTACACTACCCAAAAGTAGACTCTGAGAGCCTTTTTATAGGGCAGCGCTAGATGAGAAGCACTTTTACACCCTGTTGTGGTAAGACCCAGTGTCTAATCAGACCACACCTGTAATCATTTACATATCTGCCTGAGACAGAACTGCATGCTGAGTTTTACAGCGATCCGACATTTTTATCTGGGTTATCTGAGTTATTTGTTTTGTCAATGAGTGTAGAAGGACAATGCTGAAGTGTGTGCTACTGTACCTCTCCAGCTGGCTTTGCTCCTGTCTGAGCTCCTGGTTCTTCTTTTCCACTCGACTGCGTTCATCCTCTGCTACGCGGCACCGCTGCGAGAGTCGGCGCTCGCACAAGCGGCTGTGGTGCAACTGCTCTTGCAGCTTTCGCACCTCCAGCAGCAGGAACTGGGTCAGACCTTCATGACCTTCTTCATCTACATACATACGGTAACACACACAGTCATCTATACATCTACTACTACTACTACTACTACTACTACTATTACTACTACAGCGCACACACACACACACACACACACTTACCAAGCATCATGGAGCACCGCTGTGTGGCTTGATGCCCTGTCAGTTGTGTGTACTGGTCAGGATGATAAAACTCCAGAGACTCCATAAAGGCCTGCAGTCCACGCTGGCCACGCCCCCTCAGGATGTCCAATAAACGACCTGCCCAACAATCAGTTCGCTTCAAGCCAAGTCAGATCTATTTATATAGCACTTTTTACAATAGAGCATTGTTTCAAAGTAACTTTACAATTTTAGATTATCTCCTAACACCTACGGCCAATCCCAAATTGAGCAAGCCTAGGGCGAGAGTGACAAGAAAAAACTCCCTAAGCATTATAAGGAAGAAAAGCCTAGGGTGACAGTGGCAAGAAAAAACTTCATATGGGAACACAGATCTGGGGCAAAAGTCAGGGGCAAAGGGGGAATGACATTTATAAGACACCCTTATCCAGAGCGACTTACAATTGATAACCTTACAATCCAAGCAATTGTGGGTTAAGGGCCCAACAGTGGCAGCTTGCCAGAGGTGAGATTTGAACCCTGGACCTTTTGGTCCATAGTCCAATACCTTAACCGCTAAGCTGTCACAGTCCTGTGGTAGTGCTGAACTGTAGATAAAATTAAGTGGACTTTCTAGGGCAGGGGTACTCAATAGGGGGACTCTGAATTTCTATTGCGGACTGATTACAAAATCTCAGAGAGAAACAGACAAAACATTTTATTCTTGCTATCCGTCAAAACTTTGCGCACAATGCTTTTGTTTTCTGAGGTCCAATCACGGACACATACAGAATTTCTATGACAAAGTGAGACTGTGTAGTAGTGCGTGTGCTCGTCAATAAGGTTTTGCTAATCGACAACAGCACGCTAGAGTTCAGAACATAAAATGGTTTGCTCAGAATTGCTCAGTACAAAGAAAAGAAAAGAAAAGAAAAGAAAAGAACAGAAAACTCGACAGTGAAAACCATTCATTTAAAGAGGAATGGACTGAAAAATCTGCCTTCATTCTGCCCGAGGTAAGAACAAAGCCGATGTCCTTAACTTGTAATGAAACTGTGGCCATTGTGAAGAGTGGTAACATAAGTCGTAAAAACAAAACTACCAACAGAAGAGCAGAAATATGGCATTTTTAAGTGGTGTTGCATAATGTTATAACATTATTCCTCGGAAAACCAGAGTTGTGCCCCCGATATAATTAATGCAAACATAAATATTGGTATCAGACACAACAAAAATGTACTAATAATTTAGTACATTTATTGTATCGGCCCAAGAAATTCAATATCTCTAGTCACAACACCTGAGTCAAAGTAAGCACTGATAAAACAATACCTTGATTAACTTATCTGTCCAATATACTGATCATATCTGATTGAAGATACTGATCCTTTGTTTGCTTAAGCTCATATATTAATTAATGAAGAGTTTGGATTGGGTCTTTTCTCTAAGTTTTTGTCACCGGGCTGAACAGAAGTGAAACAGCTGTGCTGATTTCATTTCAGATATGAGTACATATTATTTGAGTACTCCTGTTCTAGGGGGTCCCATTGCCATGAGGAACAGTTGAGTCAGCTGCTATAGTGGGATGGTCTTTGTGATGGAGAAGTAAAATATAGAAGTAAAAGCAGACGGGGCAGTAAGGTAAGGAAAAAAGGAATTCAGTGATAAAAAGTTGTAAGTTTTGGTTCTTTGGGGTAGATGGGACAGTTTGTTGATGGAAGCTGTCGATGGATGGATTTAAGTGCTGCTGGGATGAAAGTTTAAAGGTAGAGTGATAGCAGTAAAAGTAGTAAGGTGAGTGGAGTAAATAAGGTGAGGAGTGGAGAGTCAGAGCACCTGCTTTGCTGATGCGTAGAGGCAGCTGGGTGGAGTTAAGCACTTCATCCTCATCCTGCTCATCGATAACCTTACACTGGCGCAGATAAGGGGTCAGTTTAGCTGGGTTCAGGATTCGGGTCAGTTTGTGTCGCACACCCTCTACATGTTCCCATAACTGCTCGCACTCCTCCTCGGTCCACGGGCACACCACGGGGAAAACTTCACCCTTACTTACCAACTCAATCTCACCTACAGAAATAGAGAGGGAAAGAGAGCAGGGTTGGGTTTCAGTACAGGGCCGTTTTGTGATCATTATTAACTGTGCCTTGATTACCCATGTATAAACTCTGTGTGTGTGTGTGTGTGTGTGTGTGTGTGTGTGTGTGTGTGTGTGTGTGTATGTGTGTGTGTGTGTGTGTGGGATTGGGGGTTGGAGGTTTGATGATCAACAGAATTGGAGAAGGGTGGATTTAATAGACTATTATTTTTCAAAATAGGGACAATTATTGATGACTCCTTGGTTATGCAGCTGGCCTAGTGACCAGATGAAGTTTCAAACTCCAAGCGTTTGGAATCTATGATGTTCTAATTGTATGTTGTGTAGGTACCACTACACACACACACACACACACACACACACACACACACGGCATCGGCCTGTTGCAGCTAGGCATTGCAGGTGAACAGACAAACTAAATCTGGCAGACAAACAAAAAAATATTGTACCATAACATAAGGCTGCTTTTGAATCACTTCATCCTCACACTTTAGTTTTTCGTGAATAATTTAATTAAAATAAATAAAAGTGCTGTCATTTTTGGCAACTACCCATAAAATAGAATACAGTCATACTTCAATAAGAGACACACAACTCATATGCCCTTTCCAGTTGAAACTCGGGCACATGTCAGTCTCACAATAGCTCTCGCTCAGTGCAGATCGCTACTAAAATCCACTGTCTTGTGTTTTTTAAACATACTGGTCCTTCTAAAAAAATTAGCATATTGTGATAAAGTTAATTCTTTTCCGTAATGTAATGATAAAAATTAAACTTTCATATATTTTAGATTCATTGCACACCAACTGAAATATTTCAAGTCTTTTATTGTTTTAATACTGATGATTTTGGCATACAAGCTCATGAAAACCCAAAATTCTCACAAAATTAGCATATCATGAAAAGGGTCTCTAAACGAGCTATTAACCTAATCATCTGAATCAACGAATTAACTCTTAACACCTGCAAAAGATTCCTGAGGCTTTTGAAAACTCCCAGCCTGGTTCATTACTCAAAACCGCAATCATGGGTAAGACTGCCGACCTGATTGCTGTCCAGAAGGCCATCATTGACACCCTCAAAAGCAAGAGGGTAAGACACAGAAAGAAATTTCTGAACGAATAGGCTGTTCCCAGAGTGTGTATCAAGGGCACCTCAGTGGGAAGTCTGTGGGAAGGAAAAAGTGTGGCAGAGAAACGCTGCACAACGAGAAGAGGTGTGACCGGACCCTGAGGAGGATTGTGGAGAAGGGCCGATTCCAGAGCCACCATTGCACAGGCGTGTGCAGGAAATGGGCTACAGGTGCCGCATTCCCCCAGGTCAAGCCACTTTCGAACCAGAAACGGCGGCAGAAAGTGTCTGACCTGGGCTACAGAGAAGCAGCACTGGACTGTTGCTCAGTGGTCCAAAGTACTTTTTTCGGATGAAAAGCTAATTTTGCATGTCATTCGGAAATCAAGGTGCCAGAGTCTGGAGGAAGGACTGGGGAGAAGGAAATGCCAAAATGTCTGAAGTCCAGTGTCAAGTACCCACAGTCAGTGATGGTCTGGGGTGCCATGTGAGCTGCTGGTGTTGGTCCACTGTGTTTTATCAAGGGCAGGGTCAATGCATCTAGCTATCAGGAGATTTTGGAGCACGTCATGCTTCCATCTGCTGAAGAGCTTTATGGAGATGAAGAGTTCATTTTTCAGCACGACCTGGCACCTGCTCACAGTGCCAAAACCACTGGTAAATGGTTTACTGACCATGGTATTACTGTGCTCAATTGGCCTGCCAACTCTCCTGACCTGAACCCGATAGAGAATCTGTGGGATATTGTGAAGAGAAAGTTGAGAGACGCAACGACCCAACACTCTGGATGAGCTTAAGGCCGCTATCGAAGCATCCCGGGCCTCCATAACACCTCAGCGGTTTTTGCCACAGGCTGATTGCCTCCATGCCACGCCACATTGAAGCAGTCATTTCTGCAAAAGGATTCCTGACCAAGTATTGAGTGCATAAATGAACATAATAATCTGAAGGTTGACTTTTTTTGTATTAAAAACACTTTTCTTTTATTGGTCGGATGAAATATGCTAATTTTGTGTGAGGTTTTCATGAGCTGTATGCCAAAATCATCAGTATTAAAACAATAAAAGACTTGAAATATTTCAGTTGGTGTGCAATGAATCTAAAATATATGAAAGTTTAATTTTTATCATTACATTACGGAAAAAAATTAACTTTATCACAATATGCTAATTTTTTGAGAAGGACCAGTATATTCTTGGTGCAGATAAGTCAGCATAGGTCTTAAGAAGGTTAGTGTTAACAACTGACCAAAGAGGACAAAAAGTGAGAATTAAAAAAAAAATTTTTGATAGCACTTGAAAGAAATGACAGCAAAACATGAGAGTGGCATTCCCTTGTCTGAACTTGCTAAATTAATTTATTAATATCTAGTTAGTGTTTCGTTATTTGTATCTATGTACAGTATAGATAGTGTTTAATTATATAATAGAACTCCATTAATGCATGTAATGCCTTATACAGTGTGGTTTTTCAGAGGCGCTGGAACAGATTCATTCAATTTACATTATTCCTTATGGGACAAATTCTCTCAGTACACGTACCACTGTACAGCTATGTTTTGCAGCTATAGTATCCATGGAGTTTATTATATTGTTATAATAGAATAATCTGTTTGGATTTTATTTGAACAGATGTGTGGGTGTGGATTCCTATCTTTTACTGTGTGGGTTTTTCCCATTATCTTCTCCGGATCTCCGTTTGCAGGTGAGGAACTTTGTCATTTGTGAGGAATCTCAAAAGCCCCACAGGCAGTGCCTCATTGCTCAGGCATTGCAAACACAGCCATGTAAACCCCCTCCCATTCTATGGATAAACATCACACAAAGAGCCAAATGTCTGCTCTGAGGGTCTGAAGAGAGGAACCAGGTTAGGGCATGCAAAGAAAACAAGAGCTGCAAGAGGGTGCATGTTCCTCTCAGTGAAGAAACAAAGGAATGCTGCATTCATTACTGCATGATTACACGGATTACTCACAACGCCGTATAAAACCACAATCCCCACAATTCCATCAGTGACTGAGCTGATTATGGCAATTCTTACATTCTTTAACTACAATAATCATTAATGTTATTAGCTGGGTACCCTGTACAGAGCAGATTAACCACAAAAAGTGAGGTCAAACAAAACACATATATGATGTAAAACAGAATTCATTGTGTATATATTATTTTAAAAATGCTAACAAATTCAGTCTGGATCAATTTAAAGATCAAAAATCTAGGTAAACAATCTACATTTACAGCATTTAGCAGACGCCCTTATCCAGAGAAACTTACAAATTATTCAGTCTTACAATCCAAGCAATTGTGGGTTAAGGGCCTTGCTCAAGGACCCAACAGTGGCAGCTTGGCAGAGGTGGGATTTGAACCCTGGACCTTCTGGTCCTTATTCCAGTACCTTACCCACAGTCCTACCACAGTCCTATCTAGTGTTGTTGATTTTATAAAGTTTTCTTACAATATTTTGTATTTGAATGCAAGTAATGTTTAGTAACGCTTTGATATTTGATTTACTCTCAGACATCTTTTTTTCAGGAACAAATGTACTTAATTTATATAAAACAAAGGATAACAATTTTATCCTACGTAATTAAACGTAAAGTTTGGCTTGAGTGAAACTTTGTAGACTATCGTCTTTCTAGACAATCCATTAGTGTTTTTTGTAACTTGTTCTCAGATGTTGTGCAACTTCTGCTCATTTAGAAATTCAGCAAAACCCTTCTTCATACAACTGGGCATGGAGATAAAGCTGCACATATAGATTAAAAATATGCTTATAGATTAAACACGGGTTCATTTTTATTTACTGTTCAGAGTTACCAGGTTTAGCGTCTGAATTAATGCTGTATTAAAGCATGAGGTCAGCGGTTTTTCAGCTTGTGAAGAGCAGACTCAGAGGTAGTGTTGTGTATGAATGGAAAAGAATCCATGATGACAGAATCACAGAATGGAAAAGGAGGCCGGAAGGAACTATTTTGAGATCATTTGAGGGAGTTTTGAGCGTATGGAAGAAAATGTTCTGAAATAAATGAGTGTCAGAGTGCCAAAGTTGTCCGCAGGCACCAACAAAATGTACCAGAGATGGTAAAAGGCAGCCTACATTGCTCAGAAGCCATGGCATGGTCGTGTGGTGTTAACACGTATAACATTAACAGGCTGCACTTAGCCCTATTGAGGTATATCTGGCTGAGATAATCTAAAATGGCCAAAAGCAAGCATCAGTGCGGTTTGTTTATTTGAGATGCTGCTGGTAAATTGTGTCATTATATGCATGTGTCTGTGAAAGTCTGGATATTTTCTCTTTTTCGGACCATTCTCTGTAAACCCTAGAGATGGCGCTGTGTGTGAAAATCCCAGTAGACAAGCAGTTTTTGAAATATTCAGACCAGCCCATCTAGCATCAACAACCACGCCACATTCAAAGCCAAAGTCCAAATTACCATTCTGATGCTTGGTTTGAACTTCAGTGGCTCGCCTTGGTCATGTCTGCATGCCTAAATCCATTTCGCTGCTGCCATGTGATTGGCTGATTAGATATTTGTGTTAATGAACGGTGGAACAGGTGTACCTAATAAAGTGGATAAAAAATGGATTAAATGATTATAATGGAAGGTCCTCCTTCTCCTGAAGCTCTCCCATGGGGTGAGGAAAGTATGACTCTGGCACTTCAAATCAAACAGCAACCTTAAAAACTGAACGTAGCACTAAACTGATCAAGAGCATGTCAGCATGAGAATGCATAACGGTAAAAATAATAAATTATGAGCTGTAATGATGGCTTAAATATTAAGCCTGACGTCTTTAGCTAAAAGAGGAACTGAGTAGTGCAGGAAGAGTTTGGACTCTGGTTAGTAATATCGACTTTACTGACACACACCAGATAATTAAATCCTTCCTCTTAAAGCTGTTGCTGGTTTTCATGAGCAGGAACTCTAATGATAGTGTGGAGAATCTTTAACACAAGGAAGCTTGAACTAGCAGGGGTTTGAACCCTAAAACCTCCAATGGGTAGTCCACAGCCTTTGTTGTAACATCCGGCTACATCACAAACCGTACACCATACACACATTTCACACTTAAACACACAGTTTATCAGGTATATTGTGCCCATGTTGTACCAGAGGTGAAGCACAAACATTCTGGCTACAGAATCAGTACTGACACACTTACATATTTCTAATTCTTATGAAATATGTAATAAATGCTCATGCTTTTTATACATGAGTTTTTATTATTACATTTGAACATTTCTCCCACATCCGCTAAGAGAACAGTCTGTTCACTTACCATCTAATCTATCCCAGAGCTTATCACACACTGTAGTTATAATATAATCAGCGTCATTTGTTATTTGATCTGTTAGAGGTGACCATGTTTTGGCTCATAAGTGTATGCGTTTTAAGGGATTTTCACAGAGTCCAACTTTTACTCAAGAAAAAACAGATGCGATTTTTAACGTAGTGGTCCTTCACACCGAGTCTGATGCGTTTTTTTTTTTTTGTACAAACTCTCTGAAAACTCCTGTGTGCTTTTTCTTTCTTTAATTTCCCTTCTCATAATGTGTTGGAGATTTCTCTGTGTCTTTTTCACATCGTCAACTTAAAAAAAACAAAGACACAAGCGAAGATTAGTGCAGTTTATCACCATCTTCCTCCAGCCTTTCAGTTCTATTCCACTAGATATTTTCTTTAATATCCATGTTTTTAGAGTCGGCCTGTTGCTCATCCTGGAAGCTCTTGATGAGCTGTTCTGTCTGACAACCAAGCTCTAATTGGTCAGCCTGATTTTAGCTATGCAGAAATTAGAACAGGCTCCGATTTATTAAACACTGTCCTAAACACTCGGTGTGAACGACGACATTAATATATGCGTGTTTCTTTTTCAAAACTTGTTGTACGTTTTTTTCATCTGTAAAAATTGGTGTGAAAAGGCCTTTACTCAGAGCTCCATGCCCACCTTGCTCAGTGGAGAAAAATGTTTAGGCTCTAATTCTTCCATCTACTGGCTTTAAGTGTGTCAAAGCAAACAATAGTCCTAACAAGGTTTCTTCCTTATAACATTTAGGGATTTTCCTTGCCACTGTCATTCTGGGCTTGCTCAATTTGGGATTGGCCTTAGTTATTAGATAGTCTAAGATAATGTAAAATTGTAAAGCTGCTTTGAAATAATGCTCCATTGTAAAAAGTGCTACAGCAATAAACCTGACTTGAGATGACTTGAATAGTGAAGAAATGAAATCTGTCATTTTCACTATTATTGTTATAGACAGCGTTTGTGTATTTGTGGCCCCAAACAATTTGGCAACCATCTGAACAAAACATGAGAGTGAGGCAACAATAGCAGTGATATTTAGATAATGTGAACATTCATGACTCAGCTTATGAAAGTCTTGTGTGCAAGTTTGGGCAAAAACTCATGCCAAAATCTTTGTATAAATCTTGTGCACTAAAGAGTGTAACGTACGATTTAAACCAACAGTCTGTATAAATGTAAATAATCAATGTAAAGTTAAATGAAGAGTATGTATGTGAGTTTTTATATATATATATATATATATATATATATATATATATATATATATATATATAATATATATATATATATATAAAATGTAATGTATATCGTGGGGCAAAAAATATTTAGTCGGCCACTGATTGTTGCAAGTTCCCCTACTTATGAGAGAGTCTGTAATTTTCATCATAGGTACACTTCAACTATGAGAGACAAAATGAGAAAAAAAAAAATCCAGGAAATCACATTGTAGGATTTTTAAACAATGAATTGTAAATTAATGGTGGAAAATAAGTATTTGGTCAATAAATTTGGTTTAACCTCAATACTTGTAACATAACCTTTGTTGACTAATGAACAGAGGTCAAACGTTTCCTGTAAGTCTTCACCCAGGTTGGCACACACTGTAGCTGGTATTTTGGCCCATTCCTCCATGTAGATCTCCTCTAGAGCAGTGATGTTTGGGGGCAACACGGACTTTCAACTTCCTCCACAAAATTTTCTATAGGATTGAGGTCTGGAGACTGGCTAGGCCACTCGAGGACCTTGAAAATGCTTTTTATGGAGCCACTCCATTGCCCGAGCGGTGTTGTGTTTGGGATCATTGTGATGCTGGAAGCCCAGCCACGTTCCATCTTCAATGCTCTCACTGATGGAAGGAGGTTTTTTGGCTTAAAATCTCACGATTACATGGCCCCGTTCATTCTTCCCTTAACACGGATCAGTCGTCCTGTCCCCTTTTGCAGAGAAAACAGCCACAAAGCATAAGGTTTCCACCCCCATGCTTCACAGTAGGTATGGTGTTCTTGTGATGCATCTCAGCATTCTTCTTCCTCAAAACACGACAAGTTGAGTTTTTACCAAAAAGTTCTATTTTGGTTTTTCATCTGACCACATGATATTCTCCAATCCTCTTCTGCGATCATCCCATATGCTCTCTGGCAAACTTCAGATGGGCCTGGACATGCATGTCTGGCTTAAGCAGGGGGGCACGCCTGGCCACTGCAGGATTGAGTCCCTCTCGGCGTAGTGTGTTTACTGATGGTAGCCTTTGTTACTTTGGTCCCAGCTCTCTGCAGGTCATTAATCAGGTCCCCTCCGTTTAGTTCTGGGGTTTTTGCTCACCGTTCTCATGATCATTTTAACCCCACGGGGATGACATCTTGCGTGGAGCCCCAGATCAAGGGAGATGGTAAATGGTCTTGTATGTCCTACAGTTGCTCCCATAGTTTGATTTATTCACACCAACCCTGCTTTCCTATTGTAGATTCACTCTTCCCAGCCTGGTGTGCAGATCTACAATATTCTTCCTGGTGTCATTCGACAGCTCTTTGGTCTTGGCCATGGTTGAGTTTGGAGTCTTGACTGTTTGAGGCTGGTGGAACAGGTGTCTTTTATACAGATACCAAGGTCAAACATGTGCCATTAATACAGGTAACCAGTGAAGGACAGAAGAGCTTCTTAAAGAAGGTACAGGTCTGTGAGAGCCAGAAATCTTGCTTGATTGTGAGTGACCAAATACTTATTTTCCACCATGATTTACAATTAAATTCTTTAAAAATCCTACAATGTGATTTCCTGGATTTTTTTTCTCATTTTGTCTCTCATAGTTGAAGTGTAGCTATGATGAAACTTACAGACCTCTCTCATTTTTCTAAGTCGGAGAACTTGCACAATCTGTGGCTGACTAAATACTTTTTTGCCCCACTATATATATATATATATACACAGTATATATAAATAAATGTTTGTATGTAAATGTTATTAAGGAGTGTATATGTGTTAATGGAGAGTGTATAAATGTAAATGAGTAGTGTAAACATGCAAATGTAGGGTCTCCATCTTAATAGTGTTTAAATATAAATGGAAAGTGTATACATGTTAAAGAAGAGGATATACATGTTAGTGGAGTATAAATATTAATGAACAGAGCTTATGTTGTATGTTGTTGAGTACATACACCATATAGGAGTGTTACCTCTTAAGAGTGTGCAAATGTATAAATTTAAATGAAGTGTATAAATGTTAATAGTGTATGAATGTTGCTGAAGCGTGTATAAATCTAATTGAGCGGTATATAGATGTTACTGAAGTGAATAAATGTAAACAAAGTGTATATACATGTTAATAAAGAGTATAACGGTTACTGAAGTGTATAAATGGAAATGAACAGTATATAGATGTTAATTATAACTGTATAAATATTAATGAAATATATAAACATAAGCATAGAGTGTATACGTGTTAATGGAGTGTGTATATGTTAATGAAGGGTGTATAGGTGTAGAAATAGAGTCTTTACAGCCAGTGAACGGCAGCATATAAGTTGAAGAAGTGTGTATAATGTAAATGAGTAGTGTAAGCATGTTAGTGGAGCATAAATATTAATGAACAGTGCATATGTATGTTGACGAGTGTATAATTAAATTTTATGAAAAGTGTATAAATGTAAATGAACATCATATAGATGTATAAAGAGTGTAAATAATAAATGCAAATGTGCATATATTTTAATGAAGAGTGGAATTCCATATAAATGGAAATGAAGAGCACAAATGTCAGTAGTGTATGAATGTTGCTGAATCGTATAGAAATGTAATTGAGCAGTATATAAATGTTACTGAAGTGGATAAATGTAAACACAGTGCATATACATGTCAATAAAGAGTGTATAATGTTAAGGCAAATTATTTAAATGGTAATGGAGAGTGTATAAATGCTAATAAACAGTGTATGGGAGTGTTAATGATAGATCAGAGTTCGTTCTTACCGCTCATGGTCCAGCTGCAGTAACAGAAGTACAGATCCTAGGAACTCGAAAGAATGAAGGAAAAGAGGTGTGGTTCTGCACTATTTACCCTCCCTACACACACACGTTTGTCTTTCTATCATTATGGGGACTTTCCATGGACATGGTTTTACTGCAGCTTATTAATTCTATACCTACACCCAGAGCTTAAGCCTAACATTAACCCTAACCATAACCTCAGTAACCTAAAACAAATATTTTGGTTCTGTCGTTTTTTTTAAAGACAGTTGCAGTTTTTGTAAAAAAAAAAAAAAAAAAAAACAATAAAAGAGTTTTCCTGGTGGGGACCAGCAAAAATGTCCTCATAAGGTAAATTATTTCAGATCTTTCTATCATTATTTGGATATTTGGTCCTTGCAATGATAAACTCTCTCACACACACTTTCACACAGAACTTACATAGTTTTTGTTCTGGCTCTGCTGCCATTCTGGTTAATATTTGACTGAATATCACTGCACTGATCCCTCAGATGATGCTGACGTGGGAGAGACAGGGATAATAAGGAAACATTCCCAGTGAAGGAAGTCTCTGTGGTATTTTACTCCATCTGATCTGAGCTTGTGTGATATTTACATTTTCCTCACCAAGGAATTATTGGTACTGCCGAGAAGAGCGAGGAAAACAAACTTAAAGGAACTTTTTTAATCCAACATAGGGATGATTCAATATTTCCGAATATCCTGGTATTTAAGAAGCTCTAAAGCAGAGCCGAGGAATCCTGTCTGCAAAGGCTTGGTCTCATATACATTTGAACGCTAACCGCTAACGTGACACCCTTATTTACCGTTATATATCCTAACATCAAGATTATTAAAGCTAAAGATTTAGAGATGTAAAACTGACAGACTGACACCACAGACTCGCTGGATGGTATATCAAGATCTGCTGTATCTTCATAAATAACAAAGCTAAACATAAAACTAAGAAACACTTGTATTTTCTTCTGATCAGACGAATGAATGTATGAGGGAATAAACACAGAGTCAGTCAAAAATAAGACTGACTCACCAGTTATTACGTCACGTTTACAAAACGTTGTGTCAGCTACTAGGTTCCCGTCCAGAACAAGACATAACTCGCACTCATACCAACAATTCGTGTGAATGACATCCTACATGCTGCATTAGTCATGTAGGATTTAACAGCATACTGAAGCAATTACATAATGTGTGTTTGTTTAAACACTGAAATGCAGGTATGTTTAGAAAGCAGTAGTATGGAGTTGGTGGTATAAGAACCTTCTTTGGAGGCTTTTAGCTACATTATGGAACAGCAGTGATTCTCTTTCTTTTTATCCACAAGAACATTCGTGAGGTCACTGCTGAGGGCAGGACTCTTTCACACGATTCCAAACTCAGTCAAACATTTCAAAGGTCTGTTGATGCTATGGAAGCCAAATATAGTGTTCTCCTGGCATAGACCATTGGACTGACAGTTTTGGAAAGCCCAGAAATGTTTCCACTCTTCACTCTGCAATTACGTACAGATGTTTTTCATGCTACACTCGGTGGTCCTGTTCCATGAGCTGTGGTAGCTTCATGGATAATCCGTTGTTACCTCAAGATATGTGTGCGTACATGTGACCAGGATGGATTTGGCAGGGCAGATATTTAATGACCTGACTCGATGAAGAAAGGTGGCACCTTTCTGTTAGTCTATGGACATGCCGTGCTCTCAGTGTGGCTGAGGTTAACAGCAGGATTAGATATTGTATGTTGGCTTAACATCTCATTCCATTCCATTTCAAAAGCACTGCAACTTCCTCTCTGGTCTCAAAATGCCCCACCCATGTTTATTAAAGCTGCAGATTTTGTACTGTATGGGTTGTAAGTATAATTGAAGCGCTCCATCTCATCACCCACTGCAATCTATATTTTCCTGAGAGTTTGTTACAAGTGTGACAATTATAGCCACAGATATATAATAAATCAGGTAATAGTGCAGTTATTTCAACATCTTTGTCTAATCTTGTTTTCTTTGAGCACGAGCATCTTCAAATCAGGACCACGACCGATGAGCAGAAATTCTGTTGCACTTAACAGGGAGCAAAAAGCTGCAAATTACAAATAAATTTCTCAGAAGGAAAGGAACGGGCATAAGCGCTCAGAGTTTCAAGAACACAATGGGCATGATTAACTGCCATGAGAGAGCATAGACTGCTGCTTTACTGTCCAAATGTCAAGTCTGAGTAAAAATCAAGCCCAAATCGATCCTGACTACCCAGAGACCCAATTAAAGTCTATGAAATGTCTGCTGAAGGTCTGTGCTCCTAATGGTTTTATCTACTGGTTTCAGAGAAGCCCACCAGTGAGCAACTATCCTGGACCTTCTTCAGTCTTCACTGATCTGATAGTTTCTAGGCTTTGTGAAATTCCAACGTGTTTCACAAATCAGCAGGGTCTATAGATTTATAGGTGCCAGCCTCCACAGGCTTTTGGAGCTGCTCTGTTAGCGTTTGCTCTGTTCCACTTGCTTTGTGGTTCTACACGTTTTCAGGTTCCACAGGTTTTCTGCTTTTGCCTCTTTGTGAATGTTCTGTTTTCACTTGTTTCTGCCCTGCATGCTCTAGTCCAAGGTCCAAGATTAGGTGTTTGGTTTAGGGATTAGGTTAGGTTTTGGATTTGAGTTTACATTTAGTCATTTAGCAGTCACCCTTATCCAGAGCGTATTCCAACTGATACAGTCTTGTAATTCCAAGCAATTACAGGTTAAGGGCCTTGCCCAAAAACCCAGCAGTGGCAGCATGGCAGAGTTGGGATGTGAACCTACCGTAGTCCAGTACCTTAACCACTAGGTCAGCACAACCCCATTTTAGGGATAGGGGGGTTTAGGTTTAGGGGCTGGGCTGGGTTTAGCGGCAGACTGTGGTAGCCTAGTGGCTAAGGGTACTGGACTATGGACCAGAAGGTCCAGAGTTTAAATTAGTTAGAAGTAAGACTGCATCAGTTGTAAGTCACTTTGGATAAGGGTGTCTGCTAAATGACATACAAAATGTTTAGGCATTAGGTGTAATATTAGGTATGGGTTCATGATTAGGCATATGGTTTTGTTTTTGGTTAGGGATAAGGACTATGTTTATTAATTAGGGTTAGGGTTTTGGTGTTGGGTATGGGTGTAGGTTTTAGATTTAGGCATTGAGTCCAGGGTTATATTTAGGCATAGGACTGGGACTTGTTAACTGTAGGGTTATGTCATGGCATTAGAGTTAGGGTAGGGTTTAGGGATTCGGATTTAGGCATTAACTGTAGGGTTATGTTTAGGAATTAAGGTTATGGTTTACAAGGGGTGCACATGATTAATCCCTTATGAAGCCCTAACAAATTTAGAGCACATAGAGGTTAGAGTATTTTCAACATCGCCTAGTCAGTAACATTAGACATTGTTAAATATTCTACTCACCTAAGAGGGGTAGTTATAAAATAAAGTGATGTATTGTTATAACCATACAGCATGACGGTACTTTTAGATTTAACACTTAAGTTACGTTTAAGCATTTAAAAGCAAGTGGTTTTGTGATTTTACCTACATAAACACAAACAGAGAAATAACTCTTAGTAGAATTGAAGTAATACTTATTAACTATTAAAATGCAGATAAAATGTCAGTAAGGTCCTTTTGTCGCTCGCTAATGTGGTCTCATAGACATCCATTCATTTCCAATGTAACCGGAACGTAGGATTCTTTAGCTGTTTACTGAGTACACAACACAAGTTTCTGTGTAAACACCTTTGGATAATTCGCCTAAGGAGCGCTCCCGTAAATCCTGCAGTGTTCACTGGTTTAAAACCCTTATATTGTCATTGGTTAGCGGGTTTTTTCTCAGCCTGTCCAGATAATTAATAGACCTGAGTAATCACCAGGCAGAACAACCTCTAACATTTCTTGTGTGCTTCCACAGTGATTGACACCTCTTTCAGCCAATAGGACACACAGTCAGTTTTCCAATGACGTGTCACATGTCAGTTAAACCACTAACCCCTCTGTCCGATCACAGCCAAATCACAATGTATATTAAAAGGGCAGACAATAACAATAAAACACACACGCAGCCCAGCAAGCTGCACAACATTAGACGACCTTACAAATGGGCTGAGAATAGTGCAGAAGAAGAGTACCAGAAAGCACAATCGGGAGTTGTGAAAATACAAACAGTTATTAAACAGCTTTCTGGAAATCAGCATACACACTCACCAGTAATGAAGGCATTAAATCTGGCAATTAGACATCTAAACCACATTTTTACTAAAAACTGCCCCCAATTTGCAAACTGAAAACAAAATGAAAAACAAATCAGATAAACCAAAAAGACCAACAAATGGTTTTGATAAAGAATGCCAACAGCTCAGGAAAGAGTTGAGGAACTTGTCTCTAACCAAAAGCACAGAGACCAAAAAACACGATCTACGCTTCCAATACTGGGACACTTTAAAAAAAATGTATAAACGTACAATAACTCAGAATCAAAAAAAAGCTCAATACACAAGAGCACAATTTAAAACTGATTGAAGACTCCATAAACACAAACAAACAACTGTCTGGGAGCACTGGAATAACCTTAAAAAAGCAGAAAACGAAAAACCAGAGGAGCTGGCTACATAAAGAATGGGGATATTTGGATTTAATCATTTTAAAATCAAATCTATATAAACAATCAACTGTAAATTCCCAGGTCACGAACAAAAATCTATAATTGAAATGCCTAAACAAAATTAGAATTGGCTATTAAAGTCTCCCAGAACCCTCTAGCACTACCAGATAACATCTCAGCAAGAACTTAAAGCTTAAATTAAAAACTCTCAAAACTAAATTAAAGCCAGTGGACTGATGGCATTCTGAACGAAATGATAAAGAACACAAGCCAGAACTTTCAGAGCTAAATCCCTCTGAAATCCCCCCCAGTGTTTAACATGATCTGAGTGTAGGTTATTTCCCTGACCACCTGGACTCAAGGTCTCATCACACCCATTTTCAAGAGTGGAGACAGATTCGACCCAAAAAAACCAACTATCGGGGCAGTCTGGCGTGAGCAGTAACCTGGGAAGCTCTTCTGTAGCATTATCAACTCCAGAATGATCAGCTTCCTTAATGAAAACACAGTGTCCTGAGTAGAAGTCAAATTGGATTTATACCAAATCACCACACCACAGATCATATTTACACCCTACACACACTAATTGATCTATATGTAAACCAAAAGAAAAATCAAATCTTTGCTTGTTTTATAGATTTTCAAAAAGCATTTGACTCCATTTGGCACCAAGGCTTATTTTATAAAGTTTTAAACAGTGGTGTAGGAGGTAAAACATATGACATCATAAAATCCATGTACACAAACAACAAATGTGGCATAAAAATTGGCAACAAAAGGACCAACTTCATCTCTCAGGAGCGTGGAGTGAGACAGGTTTGCTGCTTAAGTCCAACACTATTTAACATTTACATTAACGAATTGGCCTCCATGTTGGAGCGTTCTGCAGCCCCCGGTCTCACCCTGCACAACTCTGAGATCAAGTTCCTGCTGTATGCAGATGACCTGGTCCTGCTGTCCCCCACTGCACAGGGTCTACAGCAGAACCTGGACCTACTGCAGCAGTTCTGTCAGACCTGGGCCCTGACAGTCAACCTGAAAAAGACCAAAACAATCATGTTCAGAAAAGAGACAGATCTCAGGGAAACACACCTTTCACCTTAGTAGCACACACAACAGAAAACTGCAAAGAGTATAACTATTTAGGACTAAAAATTAATTCCAAAGGAAACTACAATTCAGCGGTAAACGAACTGACAGAGAAAGCACGCAGGGCATTCTACTCAATTAAACGCCAGATCCCCGTACAAATACCAGTTTCAATATGGCTTAAATTATATGAATCTGTAATAGAACCCATTATTCTGAACGGGAGTGAGGTGTGGGGACCTCTCACCAACCAAAACTTTAATACATGGCATAAACACCCAGCCGAAATTACTCACACTGAATTCTGCAAAATAATTCTAGAAGTTCACAAAAATACGACACATAACGCATGTAGAGCAGAATTGGGCAGATTTCCTCTACTACTGAAAATCCAAAAAAGATCCATCAAATACTGGCTACATGTAAAAAGCAGCGACCCAGAGTCTTTACCATTTTTAAAAGCCCTGCAATACCAAGAGCTGGAGCAAAGTGACAAGTCCCCTCATAGAGATGGTCCTGACCCTCAACCCTCAACCCCACAATAACCTTATTACTAACCCAACACTAAACACCACACCACTCCAGGACCAGCCGAAGCCCACATCAATCAGAGTAAACCAAATTATAACCCAACAAAAACAAAAAACTACATCACCCATTGGAAGAAAAGAAAAACTGCAGCACAGAGTAAGATGCAGTGCTATCTGGCCCTAAATCGACAGTACGCTGTAGCAGAGTACCTGAGCACAGTGAACTGATCAGAGAAACAGAAACCATGCTGACGAGGGTACAGACTCAGGGGGGGGGGGGATCTCACAAAACTGAGCATCGAGACAGGGCAGATACAAGAAGTCCTGGGCTTGCCCCCCCCCATAGCAGAGAAATTGTGCACCCTAACAGCACCGATCCTTCCTTTGCATACCCGCACACACTGCAGCAGAGTAACAAGGGTGGAAACAGAGCTGCACTTCCTAACAGAGTGCACCAGATACAGCTTCTGTACGGTTTTGAGGGAAATACTTTCAGAAATTCAAAAACATTCACCCCCAGTTCTGCTGCCCTAACCCAGCTCTGAGAAACCTCAACTTCCTATTGGAGGAGCAGAGGGAGAGCTGCAGCCTCGCTGGACAGTACATATCAGCCTGCCATGATCTGAGGGACAGTGAGGTGATGCACCCGACACACACACACACAACAAACACCACACACACACACACACACACACAAAATAAGGCAATCTTGATTAAACTCTAAAAAATGTTATTTTATTTTAATTTTATTTTATTTCATTTTAATTTTATTGTATTTTTTATTTTTTGTTTGTCCTTTGTTTAGTGTTTTCTACGATTCTGTTACTTTTTGTCTGTTTGATTCTTTCTTACTTATTATTTGTGATATGTATAAAACAATGTCTTTCAATGCTTTGGCAATATCGTACCCACTGTGACAGTCATGCCAATAAAGCTCATTGAATTGAATTGAATTGAATTGTCAGACTGTGCCTAACTAAAAGGGGAGGGCCAGATTTAAAGGGCCAGAACACAGAGCAGGCTCAGAGGCAGAGCTCTATTCAGGCATGTTTATTCAGAAAATAGTACAATAACTCTGAAATGTGACTTATATTTGTTTGTTCTATCAGAGAAGACATAAAAAAAACTTGCACCCTTTTGATTTACAGTGACAGGCTTCTTTTTATTTGTAGTTTAGAGGTTGTGGACATTTTAGAGATGCCTGGTGACCAATACTAAAAAAGCTGTGTAACTCTTGAATACTTTAATGTATCTGTTTAAAATTTTGGATTTAGCTTTACAACCCCCAAAATAAAAGGTGTTTTTTTTTTTTTTTTGACATTTTATTCTGCATTTGTTGTTCTGAAATGGAACCTAAATTATGAAAATAAAAGCCTGCAGGTGATTGAATATTTTGGCCCAAGTTCCTATTTCAATTTAAATCCTGAATGACCATTGTGGTCTATGTAAAACATAAGATAACTACTGCTATAATATCATAGTGCAAATCGCTTGAAAATTAGCTTAAGCTTGGATCTGCAGTAAGGGTTAACCCATAGCCTCTCTCAGCATTTGTACTGCAACGCCCCCTGCTGACAGAATGTCGAAAACCTCAAAATCAGTGCGCTGTGCTGGTAGATAAGCCCGGACCCTGCATTGAATTAATTGGGTATACAAAATGAATGAAAGTTGTTTGAAACTTATAGGAAAAAGTTTCATAAACTCTGCTGTGTACAAAATTCTAAGCCCCTTTCCATAAAATCCACAGTACTTTTTTTTTTTATTTGAAGTTATATGGCATATTTTATTGGTACCCTGCAGGCGTGCATAAAACTAGCAATAAACGGTTAAATCCGATAAATTATTCTTTAACTGTTAGAATACATGACCCGTACTTGTATCTTATAATCTCAGTTCCATAACTCTAGGAAGGGTATTGTGCAATATGGCACAATAGTTTTTTTTTCTTTTATAGTACTTTACTCCTACTAGCGAGTTGAAATGGTTCTTCTCATCCTAAGCTTTTCATTGCATTGTTGAACTTGTTTTAACCTGCATATGACAAATAAATGAATCGAATCGGTATCAGGTAATCAGGTGTAGCTTTCAATTTCAGCTGAATGAACTATTATGAACCGTTACTAATAAATATCTACATCAATCAGAATAATAAGAATAAAAAACTTCAAATAATCAATCACACTGACCCTGAACAAAATAATATAAGGCCTGGCTTGCTGGCTGTCAAATAATTTTAGCAATCGTAATTGAATCAAGAAAATAGAACATCAATACAATTAACCACAATCAAAATTGTTGTGTTTTCAGTTTACAAATACATATTCAAACTATTTCTGAAAAGATATCTGAACCAGTCATTGTAAATGGTCCATATATGCAAAAGAAAAAAAAATGTGTAGGTGCTAGGTAATTTTTCATAAAAATGACCAAATACATAAATAAATCAAATTTTTGACATATCTGGATGTGTGATTGACTCATGGAGATACATGACATGTCCATACAATTACAGAAAATTGGCTTAAGAGCTCAATGGTTAACAAAAAAAGACTGTTTAAAGCTCAAAATCTTAAGAAAAATGTGTTTGTTGGTCATTTGCCATTTTGTAAGTGGAACAAAACACTGAATAATGCTGGTGTTGGAAAATAATCACCTTTTGGGTGATTATGAAAGACATCTGCCCATTAAACATCTTAAAGTTCCTCAGTAGGAATAATTTATTTGGACCAAACATGGTTTCTTTGTTATTTCTGTGGATGTGAGCTGCTTATTTATACAGTTTCTCTCTTTAGGAGCTCTAACAGGATTTACTTGTACAGAGAGGTGGGGGCATTGCTATTGCTGAATGGGGGATAATCCATCTAATCTAGGACCAGTCTAATCCCATAGGAACTCTCCGTATCTCTCAGCAATCATCGTCCAACAACTTAGGAATCTGAAACATTCTTTATCTATTTTTGAGTATTTTGGATGTGCTGAAGCTTTGATTGATTGATTGACAACATTCAACAAAAAATGAAACCAAGAAAAAAAGAATGGAGTCAGGAAAAGAGAGGAATTTACAAACCATTGAACCAGCTCCAGAAGGAACGTCTGACTGAAGCTTCAGGAGAATAATGTGTATGAAAAGTCTAAGTAGAGTTTATAGTATATAGCGTAATAACAAAGTATATAATAGCTTGTCGTTTTTGTGTATATAGATTATAGAATTTATAGTTTGTGTTTTATTTGAGTCAAATTGAGTTGAGTGTAGGCTATTTAGCATTTAGAATATTACATTTTTTTTAGTCACATTCAGAAATAAACATTTTGTTTTCTCTATTTCTCTATTCCGGTGGATTTTTTATGACATTTTTTGACATGTATTTAATTAAATGCATTTTACTTAGACTATCATTTACACACTGAGAACACCAGGGTTTCAAGAGTTTAATGACCCAGCGTCTCACTGATATCAATTCTCATAATTGATTTTTCATAATTTTCTTTTTTTTTGGCTTTGGAGTTAAGGGCTTTTTATATACCATTATCATATTTTTACACATTTATTCTATTTTTTGTTGCTGCCACGGATTGTAATGTTTGATATATTTATATACACTGTCACATTAACTCATTCTTTTCATGACTGTTCACTATTTTTCTCATTGCTTGTGTTTTCTTTCTTTTTTTTTTACTTTTTAATATTTGCTTTTCATGTTTGGAATAAAAGTTATTTTTACATTTTTTCCTTTAAACGTGACAATTTTACTCTATTTATTTAATGGCACCAGGAATTAAACATTTTTATATTTGATTGTATTTTTTTGACCCACTTTTTGGAATTAAGAATGTTTTTACTCTATCCAGTGGATTTTTAGATCTATTTCCATGATGGATGTTGGGAAGCTGGCAGGCATCAGAGCGTCAATGTCTAGAGATAAGCGTCGTCTGAAACGTGAGCTGTCGGTGGACATGATCAGCACGCCACTCAGCGATTTCCGACACACCGCTCATGTCAGCCGAACCGGAGAAGTCTTTGGTGATGCTTCATTCCTCGATAGTGAAACAGAGACCTGGGGTAAAAACTCTTGTGCCACGCTGCTGCCACATGTGCAGAGAGGGAAAAAAGTCCTGGTCCATAGGGACAGAAAAGGATCACTTGACCTCTCGGTGATGCAAGACTTGCCTAATATAAAGAACACCATCTCACTGCAGGAGCTAAAGACAATGCCCACCACCGGTAAGCTCCTAACTTCTTCATGCTGCTGCTGTGAGAACTGTATCAGTATCATATCACTGTCATCAGTACTTTTAGTCTTGTGTAAAAGTTTTGGGACCCCTAGTAAAAAAACATTGACAAAAACATTGACATAACAATTAAAGCACCCAGATAGAAATCTCAGCATGCATATATCACGGGCAGATAAGTAAATGATTAAAGGTGTGCTCTGATTAGACCCTGTTTCTTGCCACAAGAGGGTGTAAAAGTGCTTCCCCCGCTGCTGGGAACGTATGAGCAGGAGAAAAGTGACTGGAGACCTGGGGACGAGAGGGAACTGAACCAGAAGTGGGATTGAACCAGAAATGGAGTGCAAACTGACTTGTATGAAGTAGCTTGGCTAGCTTACGATTGCTATCAAGCAACGACTTGGGTCATCATCATCATCATCATGCTGACCGAGCCAGGCATCTTGAGAGTAGAGGGCCATCTCCAAGGTCACCTGCTCTCCCAGTTTTGTGAACTCAGGCTTCATAAATGGCCAGATGGTTCTGTTAGGGTTAGAAGTATCAAACTAAGCTATGGAGCCATAAAGCAGAGTTCTACAGAGAAATATGAAATACAAGGTAAAAATTTTAATCAACGATAGTAAAAGGCAAATAGTAAACAAAATAGGAAACTTGGATACTGCAGTTGTGCAGAGTCCATGAAGCTTGGATAACAGCAGACACAGTGATACAGGTCATGAGACACGGGGGGGAGAATGAGCATGGAAGTGGCTGAAGATCCTTAAATAGGGAGCATGGAAGTGCGAGGTAGTCCAGAGGTGTGTGAATCTTGGCAGCTGTGTGTAAGTCCAGAGATCAAGGATTTGCTGCAGCAAGAAAAGCATCTTCATTCCAGTCCAGGAGATGAGCAGCAAGATATCAAAGCAAAGACTCGGAAACAGGAGAGCGGGTGCGGCAACAAATAGATTAGATCTGGCAAAGAACAAAGCAAAAAAATAGGGATGAAGTATGCTGTCTGTTGAGGTGAAAATGGCAAAAAGTGTGTGTGTGTGTTTGTGTGTGTGTGTGTGTGTGTGTGTGTGTGTGTGTGTGTGTGTGCGTGTGTGTGAGAGAGATGAGCTGGAAGGTAATCAATTGGTTTAGAGACACCAGTGACATCTCAAACCTATTCTACTCTCCGCCACTACAAGGGAACAGAAACACACACAGCGAGAAATACAAAGGGGAAAAAAGCACAATGGAGAAAAATGATCCAGAGATGCTGTGCAAAAACAACAATTCAAATGTTTTAACTGAAAACTTTGATACACCTGAAACAGATTTTTAAGATGTTATTACATGGAAGGTTTATCAGCATGTTGCATCACTTGGTCACCTCATCACCTCTGCTGTTTCCATCAGCTGGTTCTTACCACAGGTGTTCTAAAACAACATATTTAAATACATTATTTTACACAGAATCTATACTATTATATGCAATGTGTGTGTGTGTTGGCATTTCAGGTGTTGACTCTTCCTCCTGCTCTTCCTCTACAACTCTTCCTCATCTGTCTCAGCTTGACAGATTGTCGGATTCAGACTCTTTCTCTGATTTGTTCACATCCTTCACCATCGACCTCGGCCCCTCTCTCATTACGGAGGTGCTGGCTGTGATTGACATCTCCAGAGACCTCACCTTAAACAAGCAGGGTGATAATGATGATAAGGAGGAGGGAATCTAAGAAGACTAAAGAAGAAGAGGAATCCTTAGAAATGTGTTATCACTGAACTGACAAAGAACTGAACTATCCTTAACCCAAGCCTTCCAAAACCATGGAAGATAAGGAAGTGGCACTGCCAAGCTGTGCTGCTGGGCACTTGAACAAGACCCTTAATTCACACTTGCTTCAATTTTACAATGTAAGATTGTATCAGCTTTAAGATACTCTGGATAAGAGTGTATGCAAAATGCTGTGAATGTAAATGTGAAAACAGAAGCAGTCACTGATACAATTCAGCGTCCTGATTTGGGATTTGTCAAGGTCAATTTGTGTGATATTGGGATGTATAAAAAATTTTGTCTCCCCTGGTCAAATGACATGCTTTTTTGAGTTTATAAATATAGACAGTACACAGCATTTACAAAAATATGCAAAATATAACAATTTTATACATTTCATTGTACCATAAACAAGTCAACAAGTATATGCAAAATATGCAGGAACCATCTATAGGGGTGCCAGGGTGTGAACGATGTGGTTAAATCACCTTGTAACCTTGTACAAAATCCTCATAAAGCTCTGATTACAAACTATGTGCTGATCTAAAAGTTTGAATCTGATTGAGTCTGAAACATTTGAATCTGGTAACTAATAAGTAAAGACATTTAGGTTAGGACCTACACTGGTTGCACCCAGGACCTCAAGAACCACAGCACTTGATTTGGCATTTGTGTGCTCAGACAAAAAAGCCATCTGTTAATGCAGGTGTGGCAAGTGTATCTGATTGTGGCATTAACTCTAAACTAATTTACTTATGTTATTGAATAAACAGGGCACCACCTGATCCCCTTGTGACAGGAGAATCAGGGAAACCAGTTAAAACCAAATGTGAACACTCTAAAACCAGCCTCTATCTTACAACCATGTCTTCTACCAGTTATCCAATTATTTTATATAATACAGTATAACAAAGTCACTCCCACACACAGTGTAATTCAAAATCATGAAAAGTTTATTAAATGATAGAAAATCATAGGGTGATTTTGACAAAGAGCCTATGAACGCTAATTTGTATTATACAGCATGTGAAATATACTTAAGTGTGGTTTAAAATACTAAAACACGAACAAAGATAAATAGGTTATGGTAGGTCTGGAGACTTAAAACTTATAATTGAATGTGTTTCTTTGTCCTTTCAGACCCTACTTAAAATTACTGGTACTCTGAACTCTACACCAAACTGTGTGACTTTTCTGAACTGAACTCCCTCTACCATAATGAATTTTAAATTTAAAGGGAAACAAGGAACTTAATTCTCCAGAAGACATAGGCAGGCTGCAGTTAGCATTAGCAGTTATGCTAGTGCTGTGAGTTCACCAATACAGTAAGTGCTTTTACAGTATAGACACTCTTCCAAACACATTAAACTCATCAGGTCATGTTACATGTAACTTATGATGGATTTGTTGGAACAAATCCCCATTATAAATCAGGAAGCACCTGTACAATACAACTCCATTAATGAGTATAATGCCTTATACACTGTGGATTAAAAAAAAATGCTCAGTACTCATTGTTTTATGTTCTCGACAAGCCTTCTGGAATGAATTAACAACGTGAAATGAGGTACCCCTGTATATCCATATTGTTGTTTAAGTATATAGAACTTCTATCATCATATATACAACCCCTGGCAAAAATTATGGAATCACCCACCTCGGAGGATGTTCATTCAGTTGTTTAATTTTGTAGAAAACTTCACTGACATGATACAAAACTAAAGTCATTTCAAATGGCAACTTTCTGGCTTTAAGAAACACTATAAGAAATCAAGGAAAAAAATTGTGGGAGTCAGTAACGGTTAATTTTTTATACCAAGCAGAGGAAAAAAATTATGGAATCATGAAAAACAAAGAAATAAAAGAACACTCCAACACGCGTAGTCACTGCGAAGTATTGCCTCTGTTCCTTTGACAAGCATACCAAGCGCTATTTATGTATTTGACTCTTCAGTGTACTGACCTCGCCTGTTTATCGTGTTTCCTTTTGCCTTGCCCTTTTTTGTATTGTTCGGTTATCTGCTTCCCCGGCTTTGACCTTCGATTCACGTCTCTGTGTTTTGCCTGTCAATAAACCTCAGATATTCCTTTTATCTGCGCAAGTCCGGCTTACCTTTGTGTAGTGGTTACAAAAGCATGCAGTATGCTACTTCAGGTTAAGCCAACATGTTAATAATTATGGATTATACTATATAGATATCCAGCTATTACAAAGAAACGAAAATCAAAGAAAAGAAAGAATATCACAATATTCAACATAACATAATACACTTTAAGATTTTATTCGAGTTAATATATGGATAAGTAAATTAAAGAATCCAGAAGTTACAGATGATCAATTTAATAAAGCGAAAGATAGACTTCCTGGTGAAGTGTTTACCACCATGTTCTCATCCACCTGAGTAATTATCTTGGCATCACTAAAAGATAAAAAATAAATTCCACCTCCAGTGCCTGGGAGAGCAGATTATACAGTGGTGCTTGAAAGTTTGTGAACCCTTTAGAATTTTCTATATATCTGCATAAACATGACCTAAAACATCACCAGATTTTCACACAAGTCCTAAAAGTAGATAAAGAGAACCCAGTTAAACAATTGAGACAAAAATATTATACTTGGTCATTTATTTATTGAGGAAAATGATCCAATATTACATATTAGTGACTGGCAAAAGTATGTAACCCTCTATTATTAGCAGTTAACTTGAAGGTGAAATTAGAGTCAGGTGTTTCAATCAATGGGATGACAATCAGGTGTGAGTGGGCCCCTGTTTTATTTAAAGAACAGGGATCTATCAAAGTCTGCTCTCCACAACACATGTTTGTGGAAGTGTATCATGGCACAAACAAAAGAGATTCCTGAGGTCCTCAATGTTAGGTCCCCCGCATTTTCGCCTGGCCTTTTTCTTTCTTTCCGTCTCCATTTTATTTGGTATTTGCGTTTTTCCGATCACCACACTTCCCTATGTTTATTTGCACCTCCCACGTGCTCTTTGTTTTGTTTTGCGTCGTGCATGTGTTGTGCTTGCCTCTCCCGCAGATCCATTGGCTGCCTCTCCTACACGTCATCGCTTCAGCTCCACCCTGCACACCGGAACCGCATTTCCACTCATCACTCTTCTCCATAAAACGCCGGATCAAGCAGCCGTGGATCGCCAGATCGTCTTCGCACGAATCCTGGTATCAAGTCTGGTATTCCTGTAATCTAGTTCATGTATCCGGTGATTTCCTTGCCAAGATTTTCTGCCGCTACTCGCTGTTATGCCTCAGTAGCCTTAGCCTAGCCTCTGGTCTCTAGCTTCTTTTCGTAATAGCCTAGCCTGGCACGCTAGCGCTAGCCTAACCACTAATGCTAGCTTAGTCTTTTGTTTCAGCCTATAGCCCTGGTGACTGCCCTAGCTGCGTTAGTGTACATCTGTTTTTGTTCTTGCCTATAGAATTTCCTTCAGCGTTATTTTCCCCCCATTTTCGGCTCTCACGCCAGGTTTTTGTTCTCCACTTATTTTCTGTTTCTCCCCGCAGTCCCGCCTGGCTCCCACCTTGCACTCACGCCTTCTGAAGACCCTATCCTGCTGTGAACCCGTCCACACACCTGCCACTGAAGATCCTGGACTCTCCCTCCTTGGGGAGGCTTGCCACACACTGCCGGTGCACGTCCTCCCGTTCCCACCCGTTTCAGCGCCAGTTTTCTTGGACTTCTGTTGCCATTGCTTTGCCTCATTTGTTTGGTTGCTTTAGTCCTGTCTGTTTAGTTTCTCGTACTTCGCTATCCTGTTTCTGTTTAATAAATCCTTTTGTATTATCTTATCTCTAGTCATCTGCTTGTGATCTGCATCTTGGGTTCCTACCTTTGGGGTTGTTGACATTTCTAATTTCAACCATAACAGAACGATCTGGCCATCATGGATCCCACAGGTCCCAAGTCAGACAACCCCATGGCCGTTGGTATGCTGGTTCAGTGGCAGGAAGCCTGGCTGACCCAGCATGACCAGCTGATGCACTCCTTCGCGGAGTCTAACCGCCTCCTTTCTGCCAAAGTTAAGACGTTAACCAGTAAACTAAATAATTTTCTGTCTGTTTCCCCCCAGGGCTCTGTTCTCTCTGCCATGAGCCAGACCACCCCTGCTGCCAGCAGCGGACGGGATTCTGCACCACCTCTGGCTGCCCCCTTGGGGTCCTTGTTCTCTATCCCCACCGCACCCAAACAGCTGGCACTCGCCAGACCCACTGAACCTCCCCTAACGCATCCTGAACCATACAATGGGGAGCTCGATTGTTGCTGGCTCTTCCTCCTGCAGTGCGACATGGTCTTTAGGTTACGGGCCACAGCCTTTGCCACTGATGATGCTCAGGTCAGTTACCTTGTGGGCCTAGTACGGGGCAGTGCCCTGAGGTGGGCTGAGGCCGCGCTCTCCAACAGCTGCCTTGAGGAGGTCAAGTCAAGTCAAGTCATATTTATTTATATAGCGCTTTTTACAATGGAGCATTGTCTCAAAGCAACTTTACAAGTTTAGATTATCTCCTAATAACTACGTCCAATCCCAAACTGAGCAAGCCTAGGGAGACAGTGGCAAGGAAAAATTCCCTAGTTTCTAGGAAGAAACCTTGGGAGGACCAGAGACTCAAAAAGGGACCCAACCTCCTTGGGCGGCGTAGATGATAAATCTAAGAGCGAAACTAAAGTCCATGGAGTCAAAGTTAAAATAAAATGTGAAAGTTTGCACATCGACATTAAGTGGCCCGGGTATGATGATAAATCTAAGAGCGAAACTAAAGTCATGGAGTGGTCAAAGTTAAAATAAAAAAGTGAAAGTTTGAGTTGCACATCGACATTAAGTGGCCCGGGTATGATGATAAATCTAAGAGCGCAACTAAAGTCATGGAGTCAAAGTTAAAATAAAAATGTGAAGTTTTTTTTTTGCACATCGACATAAGTGGCACGGTTATATGATGATAAATCTAAGAGCGAAACTAAAGTCATGGAGTCAAAGTTAAAATAAAATGTGAAGTATGCACATTACATTAACTGGCCTGGGTATGGTGAGGCTGGAGCTGATGACGGAAGCAGCTTGAGTGGAGCTGCAGCGGATGAACATCATGTGTGGGGCTGAAACTGGCACCGGAACACAGCTCGGAGAGAAAACAGAAAATGCAATTAGTTATTGATTAAGAGCACAGTATCTATTAACAATCACTGATGCCATGTCAATCACTGATGCCATGTGTAGCATGAGACTCCGGCAGCATTAGCTATAGCAGCATAGCTAGAAAGAGGAGAACTGGTAGGAAACACAACCAAGAGGAATCACATGAGACATTGGCAACCCCACGGGAGGCAGAAGACAGCAACGTCTCTGATCACCATAAGACTCTTTGACTATGAACCCCCAGCTCTGCCCTTATTCTAAGGCAAGGATGCACGAGTCAAGATCACGAGGACCGACGCCCAGTTCAGCCAGACCGCCCACTGGACACTCCCGGCTAGCGGACAAGGCAGGCAGGCCAGACATGACTCCAGGCTCTGGCCCCAGTGACCCAAGCCATGCATCCTGGTCTAAATCTAGTCAAAAAAATCTAGTAAAAAGGTATGTCTTTAGCCTAGACTTAAAACTTAAGAGAGTGTCTGAATCTCGAACGAAAGTGGGAAGTTTATTCCATAGTTGGGGGGCCATGTATGAGAAAGCCTTTCCCCCGGCTGTGACTTTTTTAATTCTAGGAACTAAAAGAAGTCCTGCACCCTGCGAACAAAGTAGACGAGTTGGATTGTAAAACTCTAAGAGTTCACTCAGATAATGTGGGGCCAGGCTATGTAGAGCTTTAAAAGTTACAAGAAGTATTTTGTAATCAATGCGGAATTTGACTGGTAACCAGTGTAGTGATGATAGAACAGGAGTGATATGATCAAATTTTCTAGTTCAAGTTAACACTCGGGCAGCTGCATTCTGAACTAACTGAAGTTTATTTATAGATTCACTAGAGCATCCAGTAAGTAAGGCATTACAGTAATTCAACCTTGAGGTTATAAACGCATGAACAAGTTTTTCTGCAACATTAAAAGAGAGGATATTTCTAAGTTTAGCGATATTACGTAATTGAAAGAAAGCAATTCGAGTGATGCTGCTAAAGCGCGCATCAAAGGAGAGATCTGAATCAAATGTGACCCCTAAGTTTTTTACAGACGGACTGAGCAATACTGGAGAGCCACCTAGATTTAGGATAGATGTAGCCAACCTGTCTCTCATAGCCTTGGGTCCCACTAATAGAACCTCAGTTTTATCTGAGTTAAGTAAGAGAAAATTAAATAACATCCAATCTTTTATTTCCTTTACACAGTCCTCAATTTTGTTGATTGTAAGGCTGTCATTAGGTTTGGCTGATATGTACAGCTGTGTATCATCTGCATAGCAGTGGAAACTAATGCCATGTTTTACGAATAACTGAGCCTAGTGGGCAGCAAGTACAGAGAGAATAAAAAGCAGGCCAAGCACTGACCCTGAGGCACGCCATACTCCACTTTTGAGAGCTTAGACCTTAGGATTATTTTATATGAACATGTTACGGGTTCGCCAGGATGGCAAAAGGCGAACCCTAAAAAAAAAGGGTTTAGGAACCCAAATGCAGTTAGCTCCAGATGGTAGTAATGGAACTGAAATAATAACATAAAATAACGCCAAAAGAGAAAGTAGCGTCAAAATAATAAACACTGTGCCAGCGATGGGCACAGCGTGGAATCGAACTCCTGATCGCAGGCGTCAGAGTCCGTTACTTTGACCACGGGTCTACCGAGAGACTACGTGACCTGTATGAAAAAACGGAAAAGCTCCGCCTAGCGCGAGCTTTAAAATAAAGAAAAGTAATTGAAAGGGTGAGTTAAACACGATCGCCAGTAACGGTGCTTATTACCAAAAAAGGAAGAGTGAGGCGAACGTGGGTTTGAAATCACTCCGAGGGGGAAAACAAGGAGCGAATCGCTTTCTCTCCCTCTCTCTCTCACAGAGACTGCGTGTAGTTTAAACCGGCAGCTTGAGAGAGAGAAGAGAGGAGAAGGGAAGAGAAAGCGATGACGCGCTGTGACGCAAAGCTCGCGGGCACCCGCAGAGGCGCGGCGTGTCCGGTTTCTACGCAGTGCGTTGCACAAGGTAAGGGGCCTACAGCAGCGTGCTCGGCGCCGGCCACCATACCGGGCCATGCCGCAGCATGACCTAGACGCGAAAACATGGAAACGGGGCTGAGGAGTCATCGAAGCGTCCCTTTTTAAATACAAAACATGGAACGGGGCTGAGGAGGACAGCGAGGCGTTCCCTTTAAATACAGCGCGGGCGGGTGGCAAACGGCCTCCCGCACAAAGCGCAAAGAAAAGACTTTAAAATAAGAAGCGGGCTCGGCAAGGGGATAAGAGGGAGTGCTCCAGCTGCCGCAGCAGCGAGTCTAAAGCCCCGGAGGGCGCCGGCGAGCCGTGATGCAGCAAGGGGGACGTGAAGAGCGGTTCCTGACCCTGCTCTAGCGACTACTTCCCTAGCGGTTACCATCCGGCTTCCTAGCCGTACCATTACTGATCCTCTTCGAAGAATCAGTTACCATTATCCCTAACAATACCGATTGCCGGCGAGCGGCCGCTGCAGCATGTCTGAGCCGTGTGAAGGCTGCGATGGGTGATGGTACCCCCATCACGGTGGAATGGTGCGACACCGACTGAACACAGGACGGACCTTAAGTACCTGAGTCAGTGGGTGTCGCCCATAAAGCAAACGAGCAGCTTAATGAGATCTGCAGGTGATAATACTAATGCAATCGCACAGCCTTCATCAAGCCTGTGCGATTGTGCTGACTGTCAGGGTCTCAACCTGAGGCAAAGGAAGCCAACGCTGCCCCCAGCGTCGGAAAGCCAGGTGAGTCCCCGTTACAGTACCCCCCCCAAAGGGGCGGTGTCCCAATGCCCCAACCCGCCGAAACATCAGCCAGCGTTAGCAAAAAAAAGGAAAACACAATGGGGCCGGGACGAAAACAGGGGAGGGAAAACCACGGCAGACCAAAGAACGTAGAAGTGCAAGGGCGACATTACCAGCCCAAGCTCAAAGCCAGCGGGTTTCGGAGCAGAGTTAACGTGCTCATGAACGAAACCAGGTGGCGCCACTGCCCAGTTGCTGAAAAAAAGGACAAGGGGATGAGAATAGGGATCTTGGGAGGGACAAGATGCCATACATCGTCCATGATTTGGCCACCGTCAATGGACAATGCCCCTCCCAAAAGCCAGCCGTGTCTGGAGCTAACGCTGGGTCCAATCAATGGTCGCACCATTCTGTTACGGGTTCGCCAGGAGGCAAAAGGCGAACCCTAAAAGAAAAGGGTTTTAGGACCCAAATGCAGTTAGCTCCAGATGGTAGTAATGAACTGAAATAATAATAAATAAACGCAAAAGAGAAAGTGCCAAAATAAAGAACACTGTGCCAGCGATGGCACAGCGTGGAATCGAACTCTGATCGCAGGCGTCAGAGTCCGTTACTTTAACCACGGGTCTACCGAGATACTCACGTGACCTGTATGAAAAAGCGGGGGTTTAACCCGAACGAAAAGCTCCGCCTAGCGCGACCTTTAAAAATAAAGAAAATGAAGAATGGGTGATTTAAACACGATCGCCAGTAACGGTGCTTATTACAGGAAGAAAGAGTGAGGCGAACGTGTTTGAAATCGCTCCGAGGGGGAAACAGGAGCGATCGCTTTCTCTCCCTCTCTCTCACAGAGACTGCGTGTAAGTTAAACCGGCAGCTTGAGAGGGAGAGGAAAACGCGATGACGCTCTGTGACGCAAAACTCGCGGGCACCCGCAGAGGCGCGGCGTGTCACGGTACTGCACATGCGAGCGCGCGGCAGAGACAACGGCGTGCGCGGCGCCGGCCACCATACCGGGCATGCGCAGCATGACCTGGATGTGAAAACATGGAACGGGGCTGAGGAGCAGCGAAGCGTTCCCTTTAAATACAAAAACATGGAACGGGGCTGAGGAGCAGCGAGGCGTTCCCTTGAAACACAGCGCGGGCGGTGGCAACGGCCTCCCGCACAAAGCGCAAAGAAAAGAACTTTAAATAAAGAAGCGGGCTCGGCAAGGGGATAAGAGGGAGTGCTCCAGCTGCCGCAGCAGCGAGTCTAAAGTCCCAGAGGGCGGCGGCGAGCCGTGATGCAGCATGGGGGACGCGAAGAGCGGTTCCTGGCCCTACCCTACCGTCTACTTCCCTAGCGGTTACCATCCGGCTTCCTAGCCGTACTATTGCTGATCCTCTTCGAAGAATCAGTTACCATTATCCCTAACAATACCGATTGCCGGCGAGCGTAGTCGCTGCCAGCCCGTCTGAAGCGTTGTGAAGGCCTGCGATGGGGCCGATGGTACCGCCGCATCATGGGTGGGATGGTGGCGACGCCGATGAACACAGGACCGGAGACCTTTAAGTACCTGAGTCAGTGGGTGTGACCCATAAAGCAACGAGCAAGCTTATGAGATCTGCAAGGTGATAATACTAATGCAATCGCACAGCCTTCATCAAGCCTGTGCGATTGTGCTGACTGTCAGGGTCTCAACCTGAGGTAAAGGAAGCCAACGCTGCCCCCGCGTCGGAAAGCAGGTGAGTCCCTTACAGAACAAAACTGGTACCAACCGGTCAGTTAAGTAGGATTTAAACCAAGAACCAAGTGCTGATCCCTTAAAACCTTGCAGTATTTTCCTAGTCTGTTTAGTAAACAATCATGATCTATAGTGTCAAATGCTCACTTAAATCTAACAGAACAAGAAAAGAAACACATCCCTTATCTGAGGACATTAACAAGTCATTTAGTACCCTAATTAATGCTGTTTCAGTACTATGATGGGGCCTGAAGCCAGACTGAAATGTTTCATAAATGCCATTCCTTTGGAGACAACTTCACAGCTGCTGATAGATGGCTTTTTCTAAGATTTTTCACAGAAACGGTAGATTTGAAATTGGTCTATAATTACACGTGGGTCAAGATTTGGCTTTTTTAATCAGTGATTTGATAACAGCAGACTTAAAGGATTTGGGCACATAACCAAAGGTAAGGGCTGAATTTAAAATAACTAACAGTGGCTCTACAATAATAGGTATCACTTCTTTGAGTAAATGTGTAGGAATTGGATCTAATAAACCTGTTGATGACTTAGACGAGCTGATCAGTGCGGATAGTTCAGTATTAGCAATTGGGGTAAAAGATTCTAGTCTTGATTTACAGCTAATCAAACAGATGTCTTCACTAGTGCTACATCTGGAATGTTGCTTAATAGTTTGGTGATGTGATGAGCATCGAGTTTTATGCCTAATGCTTTCTATCTTATCATTAAGGAAAGTCATGATATAATTACTGTTAAAATTACAGAACGGGAGAGTCACTTTCTGTTGGGTTTTTTGTTAATTTGGAGACTGTATTAAAGAGAAATCTTGGATTATTCTTATTTTTCTCTATGATTGAGGAGAAGTATGCAGCTTTAGCTTTAGTGAGGGCATTCTTATACTCATGGCATGCTGTCCCTCCAAGAAATCTCAAACACCTACAATTTACTATGTCTCCACTTGCGCTCTAGATGCCGTGTTCTTTGCTTTAAGGTACGGATGTGGTCATTATACCATGGTGCTAGCCTTTTTTCCCTAATGCGTTTGACCCTTGCAGGAGCAATCGTGTCCAGGGTTGAGCGAAGCACACATTCTAATTGGTCATTTACACACTCAAGATGATTGATCTCCGTAGGTGTATTAAATTTCAAGTCTGGTAGGTTTTTAATAAACGCAGCTGGAGTAGCAGATGTGATAGTGCGCTTGGTGTGATAATGAGGCAGAAGGATTTTATTTATTATACATAGCTCAGATACTAAAAGATAGTAATCTGAAATCAAATCACTTTGCGGGAAAACATCAAGGTTATCTATATTGATACCAAATGTTAATATTAGATCTAAAGTATGATTACAGCGGTGGGTTGGTCCCATCACATTCTGAGTGATACCCATGGATTCTAAGATGGATTCGAGAGCAATTCTAAGTGGATCCTGCTCATTGTCAAAGTGAATATTGAAATCACCTTGAATGAAAGCCTTATCTGTTGACAGTAGTAAGCAGGAAAGAAAGTTAGCAAATTCCTGACGAAATTCTGAATAGGGACCAGGAGGATGGTAAATAGTGATAAGCTGAAAAGAGTGTGGTTTTGACTTCCATAACGATTGATCAGTCACATTAAGAATCAGTATTTCAAAAGAATTAGCCTTGTAATGGGATTTAGTTGTAACACTTAGCTCTTTGTCAAAAATTGTGGCTATGCCTCCCCCCCGACCATTAGGACGAGGGCGACTAGCATGACTGTATCCAGGATGTGAGGCTTCATTTAAGGCTAAATATTCATCAGGTCTAATCCAAGTCTCAGTGAGACAGAGAGCGTGTAAGCGTTTATCAGTGATTATTTCATTTACAATCACTGCTTTGTTTGTAAGTGATCTAATGTTAAGTAATCCTAGCTTTAGTCTAATGTTGTTATTTCTTTGGGAGCTATTTGTGCTATCTGGGAAGCTATCTCTTTATACTAATGAGGTTATTAAAACAGACCTTTTGAGAGCGTTTACGTTTAGGGCAGATGCGGGTAACAGACACAGTTTCAATAATGTGGGTTCTGGGTGACGGTATATGGCTACCAGCAGACAGTTGGTTAAGCCGGTTTGTCTGCTGCCTGACCCCTGCTCTGGATAGTCAGCCCCTAACCAATCGGGCCATAAGACTATGGGCAATGTTGCAGGAGATGAGAGCGGCACCCTTCCGAGTGGGATGGACACCGTCCCATCCTAAAAGGCCAGGCTTACCCTCAAAGGCTGTCCAGTTGTCTATAAAGCCCACGTTGTTTTCAGAGCACCACTTGGACAGCCAGCAGTTCAGCGACCATAACCTGCTGTAGGCTTGGTCACCTCGCCGCATTGGGATGGGGCCAGAGCACACTACTGCATCGGACATCGCCTTCACCACTCTAACCACCTCTACAAAATTAGCCTTAGTAACCTCTGACTGACGAAGGCGTATATCATTAGCCCCTACACGAATAACTATCGTAGAGAATCTACGGCTCTCGAGTTCACTAAGAATCGTTACAATGTCCGGCACTCTAGCTCCGTGGATACATGTAACTCTAGCTGCTGGTGTCCCTAAAGGGGTAGCTACTTTCACGTGTCGTAAAATAGAGTCACCTATGACCAGAGCTCTTTCAACAGGCTGCTCAGTGGGTGCATCACTGAGGAGGGCAAACCTGTTGGACTCGTGAACAGGTAAAGAGTGGTGCTCTTGTGGACTAGCCTTATGACTACATCGCTGAACCGTCACCCACTTGTCCTGCTGCGAGGGCTCTGCCGAGATGGGGGCTCTAACTTCACCTTTGGCATCCAGATCTGCTTAGCTAGGAGCTGAGCTAGCCTTCTCTAATGTCTGGATGCACGCCTCTAAAACTACAATCTTCTCCGTCAGACTGGCTACAAGCCTACACCTATCACAAGTAAAATTTAAACTAATGACAGAGGAAGAATAGCTAAACATGCCACACTCGGCACAGGGAACAAGCGCAGCAGAAGCCATTGTTAGTACAATTAATTAAAGGTACTTAGCTTCGGGGTGGTGTTGTGGGGTGCCAAGTGAAGATCTGGTTCAGCTGCAGAGCCGAAAACCAGCCGATGGTCCAATGCAATGCTCGATTAAAGCGTTAATACAAGTTAATACAAAACGTCACAAAAAACTAAGTCTCAGAAAGAAGGTGGGAAAAGACTGTAAAAAAGTTATAAAAACACACACTACTGCGAAAGAAGACGCAACTCTGGTAATTAGCTAATGGCTACAAACACAAGCCGGTATACCTGTAAAGTTACTAAATAACGATTAGCGGCAAAAAAATATAATCCGCAGGTACGAGAATAAAATAATTAGGATGTTGTAAAAACCTACTATATATACGATTATATATGATACAGATGCGATCAGGAATTAAAATAGTTAATAGGTAATAAGCTGCTAACAGCTACGAAACTGCGTGGGTCCTGTGTGCAACCGCGGAGAATCAGTCTGGGTTGCCAGATCCTCGCAATCCTCACGTCAGTTCTCTCAGCGTTCTCAATAGTGGTATGCATGAGGTGGTCTCGTATGCCGACTTCCTTCATCGGTTCCCGGAGGTCTTTGACCACCCAAGCCACAGGGAGGCGGCGTCGAGCCGACTCATTAGCCTTCAGCAGGGTTCTCAGTCAGTCGCTGACTATGCCATGGAATTCCGGTCATTGGCTGCAGACGCCCACTGGAATTGTCCAGGCTTGCGGGAGGCTTTTCGTTTCGGGCTGTCTGAGCAGCTGAAGGATAAGCTCGCAGTCCGTGACGATCCCCCCAGTCTGGATGCTCTGGTGGCATTGGCTGTTTGCCTGGCCTCCAGGTGTCCCCGTCTCTGCAGGCCAGGTCCACTGCCAAAGTTGAGCCTTCACCTCCTCTGTCTCCTGTGGTCGCACTGGAGGAACCTGAACCCATGCAATTGGGCCACACCAAGCTCAACCCCCAGGAACTCGCTTGCCGGCGAGATAAGGGACTCTGTTTCTACTGTGGGGCCACCAGCCACACGCTCACCTCCTGCCCTGTCCGCCCAAAGGGGTTGCTTGCCAGGGAATCTGGGGGCCCTGACGAGCACCTCTCCTAGTCCCCCAGCACTGGCTCAACCGTCACTCATGCTTCCTGCCACTCTGCATCACGCCGGAACCACTCATGCCTTGGAGGCTTTGGTCGACTTAGGCAGAGGATAACATCATGGTTAGTAGCCTCACCACACACCTCAAAGCACCACTGGAAGTCCTTGAGACCCCGAGGCAGGCCTATGCTCTGGATGGCAAGCTCCTGGCAGAGATTACCCATCGGACCCATCCTCTGCCATTGGTGCTGTCAGGTAACCACCACAATAACATCGTTTTCTCCATCGTCCATGGTCCTTGGTTTCCCCTGGCTCCACAACCCCACCATTGACTGGAGCCAGGGAAGGATCCTGGGCAGAGCTGCCTCCTGTCTGCCATCCCACCTACCAAGAGCTCTCTGTGCACTTCTCGGCCTCAGGAAGACCTGACCTCTCCCTGGTGCCTCAGCCCTACCACGAGCTGTGCAAGGTATTCGACCGTGACCGTGCCATGAGCCTGCTGCCTCACCACCCGTATGACTGCTCTATAGAGCTGCTCCCCGGATGCACTCTCCTCTCCAGCCACCTCTACCACCTGTCCCACGTGGAGAGGGATGCCATGAAGCAGTATATCACTGAGTCACTCACGGCGGGCCTCATCTGACCTTCCTCCTCTCCCCTCGGAGCCGGGTTTTTCTTTGTTAACAAGAAAGACGGATCCCTCAGGCCCTGTATAGGTTTTCGTGGGCTCAACACCATAACCAGGCAGAATAAGTATCCTCTCCCCTTCTTGTCATCGGGCTTCGACCTTTTACTACCATCTTTTTGAAGCTCGACCTACAGAATGCTTACCACCTTATCCGTATCAAGAGTAGCGATGTGTGGAAGACTGGATTCAATACTCCCCTGGGACATTTTGAATACTGAGTAATGCCATTCGGCTTAACCAATGCCCCTGCTGTGTTCCAGGCATTCATTAATAATATTTTACATGATTTCCTTAACCATTTTGTTTTTGTCTACGTAGACAATATCCTGGTGTTTTCCCGGTCCGAGGAGGAGCATGTGAGGCACGTATGCCTGGTTCTCACTTGTCTGCTGGAGAACAGGTTTTTCGTCAAGGCCGAGAAGTGCCAGTTTCATGCTACTTCGGTACCATTCCTGGGATTAATCATCCAGAGGGGGTGCATCAAGGCAGACACGTCCAAGATCCAGGCAGCTGCGGAGTGGCCTGTCCCTTCCGGATGCAAGGAGCTGCAATGGTTCCTGGGCTTCGTCAATTTTTACCGAAAATTCATCCGAAACTACAGTAAGGTAGCAGCCCCCCTGACGCAACTCACCTCTACTAAGCAGTCATTCCACTGGAGCCCGGAGGCCGAGGTGGCTTTTGCTAAGCTCAAGAAATTGTTTACGTCTGCTCCAGTGTTGGCACAACCAGATACCAGTAAACAATTTATCGTGGATGTGGATGCATCGGACCTAAGGGCAGGTGCAGTCCTGTCCCAGCGTGGGGGTCCTGACAACAAACTTCACCCCTGTGCTTTCTTTCCCAGGCACTTCTCTCCGGCCGAGGTAAACTACGATGTGGGCAACTGGGTGCTTCTTGCTGTCAAGCTTGCACTGGAAGAATGGAGGCACTGGCTAGAGGGGTGCGAACAGCCATTCTTGGTGTGGACGGATCACAAGAACCTGGCGTACATCCAGGCTGCCAGAAGATTGAATTCTCGCCAGGTCAGGTAGGCATTGTTTTTCGCCAGGTTTAATTTCACCATAACCTGGTTCCAGGAATGTTAAGCCGGACGTCCTCTCATGCCAGTTCTCCCCTGAAGCACCCGAGGCTTCCCTGGACCCCATCGTCTCACCGGACCGCCTGGTGGCCCGTCTCACTTGGGAGGTCAAACGCACCATCCGAGAAGGACATGGGACGGAGCCTGACCCTGGGGTGGACCCTCCAATCGACTCTACATGCCCACTGCGGCCACCCCAGCAGCCATCGCACCCTCACCCTCATAAAGAGGAGAAAGATGGAACAGGATGTCCGTCAGTTCGTGGCAGCCTGCGCCACGTGTGCCCACAGTAAGGCCCTTCACCAGGCACCTCCAGCCATTGCCTGTTCCTGGTCGACCGTGGCTTTTGTGCCTGGTCTGCCAGCGTCCAACGGTCACACGACCATACTTACAGTCATCAACCGGTTGTCTAAGACCATTTGCCTTATCCCACTACCCAAGCTCCCCTCTGCCATGAAAACCGCAAAGATCCTTTTCGACCAGGTATTCAAGGTGCATGGGATTTCCTTGGACATCGTATCCGACCGGGGGCCGCAGTTCACATCGCAGGTGTGGAGGGCCTTCTGTCGGGCCATTGGAGCCACGCCAAGCCTCACGTCGGGGTTCCACCCCAATCCAACGGTCAGGTCGAGTGCGCCAACCAGGAAATCGAGGCCATTCTGCGCTGCCTGTCCACCCAGAATTCCGCCACTTGGAGCCAACACCTGGGCAGGGTGGAGTATGTCCACAATACCCTGCCCAGTTCCGCCTCCGGACTTTCACCCTTTGAGGCCTCACTAGGCTACCTGCCACCATTGGTTCCAGAACCAGAAGAGACGGTCCCTTCAGTCCACCACCACCTGTGGAAGTGCCGGAGAGTCTGGAAGTCTACTCCTTAACTCCTTAAGGCCTGCGACGTCACCCAACACTCTGTGGACCGCCGGCGGAGACCCAGCCCCACTTACAAACCAGGGCAGATAGTCTGGCTCTTGGCGAAAGACATCCCGCTTAAGGTAGCGTCCAATTTCATGTTTCCCAAATTAAACCAGTAGCCTCCTCGGGCCTGAACCCTCCATCCAGGCCCCAGCTGCCTGTTATCAACGGGCACGAGACCTTCACTGTCCACCGACTGCTGAAGATTAGTGGCCATGGCCAGGGGTTTCAGTACCTGGTGGACTGGGAGGGTTACAGACCCAAGAAGTGCTGCTGGGTTCCCGTGTCATTTATTCTTGACAAGTTGCTCATTCGTCTCCATTTTATCTGGTATTTGTGTTTTTCCGATCACGACGCTTCCCTTTGTTTATTTGCACCTCCCACGTGCTCTTTGGTTTGTTTTGCGGTGTGCGTGTGTTGAGCTTGCCTCTACCGCAGATCCATTGGCTTCAGATCCGCCCTGCACACCAGAACCGCATTTCCACTCATCACTCCTCTCCATAAAACGCCGGATTAAGCAACCGTGGATCGCCAGATCATCTTCGCACGAATCCTGATATCAAGTCTGGTATTCCTGTTATCTAGTTCATGTATCCGGTGATTTCCTTGCCAAGATTTTCTGCCGCTACTCGCTGTTATGCCTCGCTAGCCTTAACCTAGCCTCTGGTCTCTAGCTTCTTTTCGTAATAGCCTAGCCTGGAACGCTAGCTTAGTCTTTTGTTCCAGGCTATAGCGCTGGTGGCTACCCTAGCTGCGCTAGTGTACATTTGTTTTTGTTCTTGCCTATAGAATTTCCTTCAGCGTTATTTTCCCCCCATTTTCGGCTCTCACGCCAGGTTTTTGTTCTGAAGACCCTATCCTGCTGTGAACCCGTCCACACACCTGCCACCGGAGATCCTGGACTCTCCCTTCTCAGGGAGGCTTGCCACACACTGCCGCCGCACATCCTCCTGTTCCCACCCGTTTCAGCTCCAGTTTTCTTGGACTTCTATTGCCATTGCTTTGCCTCATTTGTTTGGTTGCTTTAGTCCTGTCTGTTTAGTTTCTTCGCCATCCTGTTTCTGTTTAATAAATCCTTTTGTATTGTCTTATCTCTAGTCGTCTGCTTGTGATCTACATCTTTGGTTCCCACCTTTGGGGTTGTTGAAATTTCTAATTTCAACCGTAACACTCAGAAATAGAGTTGTTGATGTTCATCGGGCTGGAAAAGGTTACAAAAACCATCTCTGAAGAGTTTGGACTCCATCAATCCACAGTCAGACAGATTGTGTACAAATGGAGGAAATTTAAGACCATTGTTACCCTCCCCAGGAGTGGTCGACCAGCAAAGATCACTCCAAGGCCAAGGCGTGTAATAGTCACACAATAGGCAAAGTCACAAAGGACCCCAGGGGAACTTCTAAGCCACTGAACGCCTCTCTCACATTGGCTAATGTTCATGTTCATGAATCCACCATGTGCATGGCAGGGTTGCAAGGAGAAAGCCACTGCTCTCCAAAGAGAACATTGTTGCTTGACTGCAGTTTGCTAAAGATCACGTAGACAAGCCAGAAGGCTTTTGGAAGAATGTTTTGTGGATGGATGAGACCAAAATAGAACTTTTTGGTTTAAAAGAAAAGCGTTATGTTTGGAGAAAGAAAAACACTGCATTCCAGCATAAGAACCTTATTCCCATCTGTGAAACATGGTGGTGGCAGTATCATGGTTTGGGCCTGCTTTTCTGCATCTGGGCCAGGATGGCTTGCCATCATTGATGGAACAATGAATTCTGAATTATATCAGAGAATTCTAAAGGAAAATATCAGGACATCATTCCATGGATTGAATCTCAAGTGAAGGTGGGTCATGCTGCAGGAAAACAACCCTAAGCACACAAGTCGTTCTACCAAAGAATGGTTAGAGAAGAATAAAGTTAATGTTTTGGAATGGCCAAGTCAGAGTCCTGACCTTAATCTAATCAAAATGTTGTGTAAGGACCTGAAGCGAGCAGCTCTTGTGAGGAAACCCACCAATATCCCAGAGCTGGAGCTGTTCTGTACAGAGGAATGGGCTAAAATTCCTCCAAGCAGGACTGATCAACAGCTACAGGAAACGTTTAGTTGCAGTTATTGCTGCACAGGGGGGGTCACACCAGATACTGAGAGCAAAGGTTCACATACCAAGTATAATATTTTTGTCTCATTTGTTTAACTGAGTTCTCTTTATCTGCTTTTAGGACTTGTGTGAAAATCTGAGGATGTTTTAGGTCATATTTATGCAGAAATATAGAAAATTCTAAAGGGTTCACAAACTTTCAAGCACCATTGTAAGTAGCACTTTCATAGCTAGGCTGTTGCTCAGTGAAGATACTGACTTTTCAACTGGAAGACAGCTTGATCAAGTACTTTTTGTCATCTACCACAGCACTTGGGAACCTCCTAACTTTCACACATCCTACCAGCTTAGGACAGATACAAGTTATGTTCTGTGAAATCTTATCTACAACTCCAAATCAGAAAAGGTTGTGATGGTATGGCAAATATAAAAAAGCACAGTGCTTCTTACATGTAATTTGACTTTTATATCATTGCAGACAGTATGAACCTGAGATTTTTAGTGTTTTGTCTGATCAACTTCATTTTATTTATTAATAAACATCCATTCATGCATTTCAGGCCTGCAACACAGTTGGGACAGGGGCAATTTAGGGCTAGTAACAAGGTAAAAACCTAAATAATGATCTGATTTCAAACAGACGATGTCAACAAGGCATTATAATCATGATTTGGTACAAAAGCAGTATCCACAAAAGGCTTTAATAAACAAAGATGGGCAGAAGATCTCCAGTTTATCAACAAATGTTTGAGAAAATTATTGAAATGTTTAAAAACAATATTCCTCAAAGAAAGATTGGATTTGGATATTTCAGTTCTAACATTTTTTGATTTAGCATGTTTTGCGTTGACTTATTTCCTGTTGATAAATGCATGGACATCCCTGGAAAAATGTCATCTTGAAGGAATTAATGTAGCTCTAAAATGTCAGTGTAAGTAATTTTCTGCATTAGACTTATTGCTGATAACAGTCTGGATGATCCTTTTTTCATGTTTGGTCCAGAGCACACAGCGTCCATTTATTCCAAAAAAGATCTATTATATTAATGGGTCTGAGCACAATTCCCGTTTCCACTGTGTGATGGTCCATCACAGATGCCTCCGAACAACAGAGAAGTCGAGCCGCTTCTGGACATGGTTATAACATGAGGTTTCTTTTAGCACAGTAACGTTTTAAGAGGTATTTGTGAATTTAACTTTGTATTGTAGTATTTGATAAAGGTCTGATAAAGTAATCTCTTGTCCATGTGGTTCTATCAGCTATTGATGAATGATGGTTCTTGATGCAGTGCCGTCTGAGGGAGCAGAGATCACTTCTCTTCATTTTAACCTTGTGCCCTTACCCTTTACGCACTGAAATTCCAGATTTCTTGAATCGTTTAATGATATTATGCACTGTAGAGGGAGAAATACGGAAATCCCTTTCAATCTTTGTTTGAGAACAATGAACATTGTTTTTAAACATTTCAATAATGTTTTTACACATTTCTTGGAGCTCATCAAGGACTCAGCCTTTTGTGGATACTGATTTTGAAGTAAGTCATGATAATAATAACCTGTCGACATCACCTGTTTGAAATCACTTCATTATTTAGTGTTTTTTTATTTTTTTATATATCACTAGCCCTAAATTGCCCCATCCCAACTTTTTTGAAATGTGTTGCAGGCCTGAAATGTAGGAATAGATGTTTAATAACAAAATAAATTATGTTGACCAGACAAAACATCTGAAATATCTTGGGTTCATACTGTTTGCAATGAAATAAATGTCAGGGTAAGGAACACAACATTTTTTTTTTTATTAACATTTTCCGTACCATCTCAACTTTTTCTTATTTGGGGTTGTAGCTCACAGTTAGTGTTCCCGAGGCAGGTGGCTTAATCAAGTGGACATTGACCCAGTTTACCAGAGCTTGGGAGTTGGGGTCAGCAATAAAGGTGGCAAGGGGGTGCCCCTTAGGCATCCCTAAGGCTTGGTCTCTGTACTCCCTTTCACGGTGAGATTTCCCTAATTCTGCAGACCAGCTGTAGTCAGCGTCAAGACAGCATCAGATTCTTGATGTCAGCTAATTCCTTCTTGTGACCATTGTTGCTGAGCCTCCCAAAGTCCTGACTTAACCTCAGTTACCTTCCTTTCAACCATTAGTATTTCAGTGCTTTGGATTGGGGTTACACAGTTAGAGGTTATATCTATCTATATGTAGAGCTCATTATCCATTGCTATGATTAATGAGCTTGATGTCTCATTGTTCAAGTTGACACTAGGCTACAACTGCTTTATTTCTGCCAGCAGAGAGTCTGTTATCATCCATCCACCATCTTGAATGATTTTTATTTCAAGTGATTTGTCAAGTTGGGCCAAGACTATGATGGCTTAGCAGTTAAGGCACTGAACTAAGGACCAGAATGTCCATACTTCAAATCCCACCACTGCCAAGATGCCACTGTTGTGTTGTTGAGCAAGGCCCTTAACCCACAATAGTTGGATTGTAAGACTTTATCAGTTATAAGTTGCTCTGAATAAGGGACTCTGAGAAATGTCTAAATGTAAATGTGGTGCATTATGGGATTACGTTCAGATGATACATCAGATGGTGCATTAAAATTGAGATGAAATTAGATATCTCAGTAGGCACCATATTTAAGGAGAATTAGAATCATATCTACTTTTTCCAATCACAAGGGCTTTATCATTAAAAATAGACATGAAGAGCAACAAACTGTGCATTCTTATACTGTGTACTTTCACAAACACTTCATGTATAACTACAGTATTGCCTGGCTGAAAATGGATGAACCCAACTACACTCCCTGATTTTATCATTGTAACTTTGTGGTGCAGTTTCTGTGAGGTTCAATAAATATCCAGCACTTTGATAAGCTGGAAGGGCTTGATGTCTCTCAGCCAAAGTAGCACAAAGGTTATTAACATTGTGCAGTTTCATAGTGCAATGTTTAAGTATTACAATGTGATCAAAACGGACAAACAAGCTCTGTCCCACTGAGATGACATCTGCACAGATTTCTACAATAGTCTGAGCAGAAGCACCGACTGAAATAGCCTACCAACTAACAGTGGAAGAAATCTAAGCAAACACCAGCTTTGGATGGCATATCTACTGAGTCACTTAGACCCTGGATGTACTTAATTTGGTTTGTCACATATATATTTTTACAAAGGTATTAAAATTGACAAATGTGCTAGTCTAGGTATGTGAAGTGTTATTCCAGTTGATGTACAATGCAGAGTACACAACGAATTCAAAAAGATTTCAGTAGTCTGTACATGGTGGTATCAATGACATACATGAGAAGTTACTACAAGTAAACACCGTGGTAAACACAAGGTTCTGACCAAATTCCTGCTCCTAAGATAACAGCACAAGCTGTGTACGGTCAACACTGGATTTATTATAGGGCAAAAGTTGAATAGTGTCAGATAAACAGCAAATATCTTGTGTTATCTTTTCCATGATGCAAAGGGATTTTCCACTTCAGATGAATCTTAATACAGAATCAAGAACTAATACAGCTTAATCTTAAAACAGCTATAATAAACAGGCAGACTAGTCCATTTAGCTTTTTCTCCCCTCAGTGTCACTTTCGCCAAGCCTACCAGCTGACTATTGTTCAATAAAGGCTCATTATGAGCAAACTTCCTGGTGTTCTTGCTTCTAACTTGATTTACCGATTCTGTCAGTATATGTGAGATATTACCAGGCAAATTCCATGGCAGTGATGTTGTCTTGATTAATAAAACCAATCTTATGCAACCATTAGATTAGATATTGTACCTTAATCTTATTAATATTATATATTAATCATATAATGACCATATAAAACTAGTGGAAAAGACTATTATTGAGTGACAATTCCAAGTTTGAAATTTTTGGGTTCAGTAATCAGCAATATGTTACATATGGTAATTATACCATTGGTAAAACCACAAATCTAATGGTGGCTTAAGACCATTGTAACATACATATATACACACACAATGGTGCTTCAACTTTGATGACGCCTGGAAATGCTACGAGGCGCAGTTTCGCCTGGTGGTGCGACACCTTGGCTGGAGCGAGGAGTTTGAAGACGCTCTGCAACGCTCTTTGATGGCAGTTGTGGTTCCGGTGGCTGCAGCATCGAACCAGCGAAAGAGTTTCCATGCTAGCGGCGCAATTCCCTGCTGAGGTACAGAGCTAGTTGATGCTGGAAGTTTTTCTGTGCACGCTGACTCTGGACTCAAGTCAAGTCAGATTTAGTTATACAGCGCTTTTTACAATGGAGCATTGTCTCAAAGCAACTTTACAACTTTAGATTATCTCCTAATATCTACGTTCAGTCCCAAATTGAGCAAGCCTAGGGAGACAGTGGCAAGGAAAAACTCCCTAAGTGTTATGAGGAAGAAACCTTGGGAGGACCAAGACTCAAAATGGGACCCAATCTCCTTGGGCAGCGTAGATGATAAATCTAAGAATTAAACTAATTTATCTAATCAAATATTCTCATAGTTATAGTTCAAATAAAGTAATGTGAAATATGCATATCGGCATTATATAGTCCGATACACTCTAGGATCTTGGGTCCTCAGTAGAAAAGTTCTTGGCGGCACTTCGTCCACAGAGGAGGAAGAGAGTTAATGCATTCTGGTGTGGTCTGGGTATGGTGGACCTGAAGCTGATGACGGAAACAACTTGAAAGAAGCTGAAGCGGATGGCCATCATGAATAGGGTTGCCAACTTCTTCAACCCCCAATCAGGGACACATTTCCTCCAGGTGTGTTCGCATCTGCGTGCTTATATATATATATATATTTATTTTATTTTATTTTTTATTTATATAACATTTATTAATTTTACGCATTTTCAGAAAATGAATTGTGAAAGCTTTCACAAATCTGAAAATGCCTAAAAGTTAAAAATATTATATAAATAAATGCTTTTTATACTAAATTTTATCTGTGAATGCGTTCATAAATCAGATTATGCCTAAAAATAATAAATAACATAATAAATATTTATTAGACAGATTTATATATGTGAAAGTTTTAACAAATCAAATTATGCCTAAAAGTAATAAATAACATCATTACAACAATTTATTAGACAAAGTTATATATGTGAAAGCTTTCACAAATCAGAAAATGCCTACACATAATACACAGTATGTAAATAACTGCCTATTAGACACAATTGTATCTGTGATAGTTTTCAGAACTGATGGAGGGTAACTGTAACCTGTGCTGATTCTCTATATGATCAGTTTTTGAAGTTCTATGGCTGCTTTGACGGTTTTATGGTGAGTTAAATTAAAGGCTTAATTATTTCGCGTGTTGTCATTTTCCGTCCTCACGGTTTATACGAGCCACGTACAGACAGAATTAAGACTGAAAAGTTTTACAAATCAGCCTGGTCACTTTACTGCAGCTGTCAGTAATCTAATGGTTACCTTTAGAAGTTATAAGCGTTTGAAAATAAAGCCCTAAAATGTAATGACGAATGATTTCACTTTAGATGATGACGTCATCCGAATTCACAAATCAGGACGAGCCAAATGTAGCATTAATCACAGTTTAAGGTGACTTCATCACGGAATGCAAGACGAAAAAAGCTCCGAATCGCTAACCGCAAGCCAACTTTACTGCGGTTGGTTCACTGCTCATTTTGACAGCATAAGGCTCCGCTCACAGCACACACACAGGTCTGTCACTAACGTAGCTACAACATCCGGGAGTTTGTATCCATTTTGGAGCGTTATCGGCCAATGAGGCTGTGACTGGAATCCGGGACTGGAGCTGTCCCGGCCGGGACAAATCAAAATTGCCCATAAATCGGGATGTCCCGGACAATACGGGACGGTTGGCAACCCTAATCATGAACATCATGTGTGGGGCCGGAACTGGTACCGGAACACAGCTCGGAGAGAACCAGTAAATGTAATTAGTTATCAATTAAGAGCACAGGTTCTATTAACAATCACTGATGTCACATGTACCATGACACTCTGACAGCATTAGCTATAGCAGCATAGCTAGAAAGAGGAGAACTGGTAGGAAACACAGCCAAGAGGGATCACATGAGACATCGGCAACCCCACGGGAGGCAGAAGACAGCAACCCTACGTCTCTGATCACCATAAGACTCTTTGACTATGAACCCCCAGCTCTGCCCTTAGTCTAAGGCAGGGATGCACAAGTCAAGATCAAGAGGACTGAAGCCCAGTTCAGCCAGACCGCCCACCCGACACTCCCGGCTAACGGACAAGGCAGGCAGGCCAGACATGACTCCAGACTCCGGCCCCAGTGACCCAAGTCATGCATCTCAAGTCAAGCCAAAAGCCTGCGTAAATAAGTACAGGGGTTAGACAATGAAACTGAAACACCTGTCATTTTAGACCACAATAATTTATTAGTATGGTGTAGGGCCTCCTTTTGCGGCCAATTCAGTGTCAATTCGTCTTGGAAATGACATATACAAGTCCTGCACAGTGGTCCTGCACGTGATTCTGGTGGAGGAAAACGTTTCCTGACTCGCGTCTCGAAAACACCCCAAAGTGGCTCAATAATATTTACTATTTACTAATAAACTGGTGACTGTGCAGGCCATGGGAGATGTTCAACTTCACTTTCATGTTCATCAAACCATCTGAACTCTGGTATGTCACCCATAATGTTGTGTGCATTGCAATATTTTGAGCAAAACTGTGCTCTTACCCTGCTAATTGAACCTTCACACTCTGCTCTTTGACTGGTGCCATGTGCAATTACAAAGACAGATTGGCCACCAGACCTGGTCCCCCATTTAGCCATGAAAAACTCCCACACTAAAATGACAGTAATGGGTTTCAGGATTTCATTGGTCGCTAACCCCTGTAAATGTCTTTAGCCTAGGGGGTATCTTAAACTTTGGAACGGGTGTAGGTGAATCTCAAAGTCTAAAGTGGGAAGTTTATTTTCCATAGTGTGGGGGGCCATGTATGAAAAAGCCTTTTGCCCCCTGCTGTGTACTTTTTTTAATTCTAGGAAACCTAAAAGAAGTCCTGTACCCTACGTGTGAACGAAAGTAGACGAGTTTGGATTGTAAAAACTCTAAGAGGTCACTCAGATACTGTGGGGCCAGGCCATGTAGAGCTTTATAAGTTATAAGAAGTCAGTTTTGTAATCAATGCGGAATTTGACTGGTAACCAGTGCAGTGATGATAGAACAGGAGTGATATGATCAAATTTTCTAATTCGAGTTAGCACTCGGGCAGCTGCATTCTGAACTAATTGAAGTTTATTTATAGATTTACTAGATTTACTCCACAACACTAAAAGAGAGGACATTTCTAAGTTTAGCAATATTACATAATTGAAAGAAAGCATCAAAGGAGAGATCTGAATCAAATATGACACCTAAGTTTTTTACAGACAGACTAGGTAATACTGAACAGCCATGTAGATTTAGGATAGATGTAGCCAACCTGTCTCTCACAGCCTTAGGTATAACTAATAGAACCTCAGTTTTATCTGAGTTAAGTAAGAGAAAATTAAATGACATCCAATCTTTTATCCAACCTTTTATTTCTCAGCTTTCTTGATCAACTACTGTTTTCAGGATCGTGAACTATCAAGTTCACGCAGGTTTAAAAGCAGCTGTCAATTGGCCACAAAAAGAGCTTCAAAATTCTAACAACCAGACTTTTTTACGGACACATATTGGATAGACTTGAGTGCATAAAAGATAACGTACTTTGGAAACGGAGACTTTGTTTTCTTCCAGACCAGAAAAATGCCTGTTAAACTCTTAATTTTTCATTCTGAACTCTTAGTTGTTAACTGACCTGTAACTACCTGTTCTGAGCTTTTGAATGACCCTAACTGAAGGTTTGACGGAGGGGCTGATCATCATCCACAGTCATCCTGTCCTCAGCAAATGAGAAGTTTACTAAAGATATTGGAATTCTATCAGAATATAATGAATTCTCAGTTTCACATGTTTCACTAAGTCGCTATAAGCATGATTACTATATTGTGGTTGTTGTGGACCAAGTTGCACACCAAACTTTAAACAAAAAAATATATAGTTCAACAGAACACACTATTCTTTTTACTAGAAAGGGAATAAAAGATAGAAAACATGCAGGACATTTCCAGAGTCATGAAAATAATACGTTAATAAGTACTAATTATAGGTATCAAAAATAGGTCGCTAAACAAGTGAATATAAAATAAAAAATTTTAAAAAGGAAAACGCAATATAACAATAATCAAAGGCAAAATAACACATTCTCGACCTTATGTTTAATTTGAGAAAAGTAATAACAGGATAATTGTGTAAGGAACTAAGCTGTCCCCATCCTGGTGGACGGTAGAGGGCAGCGGTTCCCCTCGCGGCGTCGTGGCTGTTTGTTGCTCCTTCGTTTCCACAGTCGGGCTGGTACCGCCTGTACATTATTACCACATGCACGAGGGTCGCTGTGTGGTGCTCAGCCTCGTCCCTCGTTATTTTTTGCGCGTCTGTTTCTGTTTTCCAGGCTGGCCTTGCGCTGTGGCGCATCTTGTAGACCCTGTGAATCGCCTCGCCCATGCGTGTCCGTCTCATGTTCTGTTGTTCGGAGAACCGTGCTTCGCTTCACGCAGCCTTGGGGTTGTAAATTAATCCTTGAAGTATTCCTTGCAGCTTGCCACGCGCTCCGTCTCCCTTAGCGGTTCCCATATCTCGACCGCGGCTTTGGTCGCCCTCGCATTACCCTTGTCCGGACCTTCGGGTTCCCGCTCGGCGAGGCCATACTCTTTTTGATGTTTCAGTTCTGTATTCCTCAGTATAACACTCAGCGCCATTAGCGCTTCATCCATAGCCGTTCAATCTTCTAAGCGCTTTCTGTTTTGTTTCAGGAACGCTGCGCTTAATCAGCGTATTCCCACACTCTGCTTGGATGCTGTTGCTCTGCGCCTCCAGTGTAGCGGTACACCGTAAGCATGCTTTGGCATGGGGCACCGTACACTAACGGCGTAGGCCTTTGGTTTGGTTATTTCAGCTTGTTTCTTCAGTGGCCGAGTGCCATGTTGGGTTTACATGCCGTCTACCCACGCGCCTGTCCAGGGTTCGATCCTTAGCCACTGAAGCTGTTATTTTTGTCAGTTTATTTTTATACCTTTTGGCTAGTTTCTTTAGTTTCTTTTATTTATTTATATTTGGTTCACAATGTCCATCTGGAGCTAACAGCGATTGGGTCCTAAAACCCGTCATTCTTTGTTTTCTCGGTTTGCCATCGTTTTATATGGCGAATTGTAACAAAATGTGCTTCTCTGGTCAGATATATTCCAAATGTTATATTGTTTGGTTTCATTTTGCTGATTGACCCACAGTCAGTGGATTCTGAAGTTATAGAAGAGAAAATTAATAACACAAAATGTATGTTCTGGTATCGGAGCCATTGGACTGTTAATTCCTGTCTCTCAGGAAGAAGGACCATTTGGTGATGATGTGAAATTGGAAAAAGTCAATAAATTGTCTGATCTTCTGGACTCTGAGGCAGGTGTTTTGTGTCACAGAGGCTCTATAGCTGCCCAAATTGTCAGCTCCTTGTGATTCAAAGTGTGGGCAGCCATAGGTTCATTGGTAAAGGGGCTTTCGAAGGCGTGAAGGTGGGGCTCACAGCAAATAGTCCCACTTGGCTAACTTACTCTTTGGGCAGATGACAGGGTAATAAACACAGGATTAATCTGTAATGGTTGTCGAAGAGAGAGCAGAGAAACCTCATAATTTCTGGGTCAAATAAAGTGAATTAAGGTAAATTACAATAAAAGGAATGTCAATCTCCAGATGGTGTAGCTCCTTTTGGTTCTATAGTTACATACCTTATATAAGAGTTGAATCCCTTTGATGTTTTAACCCTTGTCTTCTAAATGTTACGCCTAAATGTTAAAAAAAAATTAAGTTCTCAGATGGGCTGAGCCAGCTGAAACAATAAGAATATCGATGCAGTTGCTGAGTTGCGTTCCTTTCTGAGTCTTGTCAGCTATTACCACTGGTTCATGGAGGGATTTGTCAAGTGTACAACTCAACTGCACCGGCTGATCGATCTGTGGTCAGGTACTAAGTCTAGGAAGGGGGTAAAGCAGAGCTTTTCTTTGTGTAATCAGAGCAATGTTAGAAATGTTTCACTGAGTTCAAAAGGAGACGTACCACAGATCATGTTCTTGTTTGTCTATGTTTTGCTTGCTCTTTTGTTTTAAAAACATACACTGCTTTTTTAATTAAGCTTGGACTTGTGATTGTCCATTTTTAATAGAATTACTGTATCTCATTCTGCAGTGATGAACCATTTGATTCGGGACTTGTGGTGGGAGACGCATCCATTATTAACCACTAAGCCACCTCAGTCCCATATGTTAGAAAGTCCATATTCGACTATATCGAAATTCTGCACTTTTGTGTCAGACTAGGCAACTTGCTCCTGGCTTCTGGTACAACATTATTTGTCAAGCAGAGGTCATGTCCATCAGCTGTACAAGCAACAGTGTTTTTAAACTGTAGGTGGTAAAATCAGTTAAAATATAAAATTTGCATTACAAACAGAGCCCTGCAGTTTTGAAAAAAAAAGTTTAACATACAAGGCACTAATTGATTGTTTTGTTTAACTAGTAGGTTTAGTTTTTTTGTTCTGGGGGGCATCCCCCTCAACGTTTGTAGGAGGATAAAATGGCCCACCCCAATAATTCTTGCTGACAGCATCAGTGTGATTTTGTTTTTTTAACAGTCTGATGTGTTTTCTCCTTTCTACATGGATGGCTTGGTGGTTCGGTGGCTCAGTGCAAGAAGGTCCTGAGTTCAATCCCAGGTGGTGCTGGGTCCTTTCTGTGTGGAGTCTGCATGTCCTCCCCATGTCCATGTGGGTGTACTCCAGTCCAAAGTGCAAAGACATGGATTAGATTAACTGATTATACTAAATTGGCTTGAGCTGAGTGTATGCATATAGTAGTCTTGATGTAACCTTGTGTGTCTGTCACTAAAATGGCCATTGATGATGATAATTGCTGATAGTGACAATAAATAAATAAATAAATACAAATAAACAAACAAACAAACCTAAAATGGACAGAGTATGGTTGTAAATGGTTTCAAGAAACTTCCTTATAACTCTTTGCTCTGAGAAAGCATATGTGTTTGGTAACCATGCTGTCGTAACTCAACAAAATGGCTGACACATGAGATAATGGCTTGCACATGCTGTTTCTAATAAAAACACTTAATAAATTAATCACTGTGCATTACAATGGTATTTTATTTAGTTTATTGAATATTAAAAGTAATAAATGTATTCGGTTTTATTGTCCACTCAAAATGTTTTTCTGTTTTTTTATAGAATAACTTCTTCAGCATCAAATATGATCAAGCAAGTCTGATTAATGTGATTAAAATTTTCCTCATACATTAATTACAGTTAAGCTAAAATTAAAGTAAGTCTGTCATTAGATTTTCTATTTATTTATGCCACAATGAACTCACATTTGCATATATATTTATTAACACATAAAACTACAACATATTTAATTTCTTGGGTATGACCAGAAAAATCAAGGTTTGCAAAATTTTAAAAAAGGAATTTAACAGTGCTTAAAAAGTAACATCAGTCATAAGGTTTTATGAATTGATCTAAATGATTGTTTAGAAGTTGAATACAACAAATGTAAATGTAAAACAAAAATACATGTTTACACAATGATCATCTAACAAAGAATAATTTCTAAATCATTTTCTTAAAATTTTCCATTTATTTCAATGCTAATAGAAGTTAAAGGTTTGCTCACAGGTTTGTATTGTCTATTTAATGCTCTGTATTTCGGTGTAAATCCAAAGGTCTAAAATTACCTTCAGATATATTTGTCCAAACTCTCAATAGCTTGTTCTTTTGCTAAATCTCTCCACTCAGTGGGGATCTCTCCATTCCCTTGGAATTGTTTACCGTAATACTTTTCCAGATCTTTCTGGAATCTGCACACAAACCACTTCCAGTAAGGGAGTTCTGAATTATCCGGGGTGATGCTCCATTTTGCATACTTTTCTCCTGCTGTTCTGTATGATTTGTAAGGTACTAATTCATCTGTTTCATTGGGATAGAAACTCATATCACTTTGCACACGAGTTGTACAGAATCCATTGCAGAGATGTGTTGTACCTCTGTAGGACCATCCTCTGATTCCATTTATCCTGTGGAAGGGGACGCTGTGATCTCCATCATGATCCTCCATGGTGTTGGTGCAGATGGCTTTACAGAACGGGCACTGAACCCAGCAGCATCGACAGAGATGTTCAATCAGAATCTCATCTGGTTTTTTCCTGAATGCCTCTATGTTGATGTCTGTCACACTGTTTAAGCTTTTGAAGAGCTCTGACATCATATCTGTGAGACCATCACCTACGATCTGCTGCAGAAAATCAAAATCTGTAATTTCTTTCAGATCAACGTAGGCTGCTTCATTAAAGCTCAGCTCATCCTTTAGTGAATTGGAGAAACTCTTCAGCCACATGTCTGCATCACCACCTCTGTTCTTCACTTCTTCAGTAGCGATGTTCAGAGCACGAAGGACACTCTCCTGTTTGTACTTTAGATTTCCTTTAAACAGTTTCAGAACTGTGGTGCTATTTTCATTAATGTACTCATTAACTTTCTCTGTAATGAACTGTTCAAAATGTTTCTTGGGATTATGGATGTACATATTGTATTTCTCAAAGTTCTCCTCCTCTGCCAGACATTTCAGGATGTGTTTCTCAAGCTGTGACCTGTTACCATTAAATTCTGGCATGTCTGATCTGATCTGTGCTGATAAATCAGTGGCAGTTTTATTGTAGGCTGCTTGCTGGATGGATGGTTTAAGATTTCTGCAGATAAGATCTCCGAATATTGCTGTAGCTGATGCTCCTCTGCAGTAGTTCAGAAACACACTGTAATATTGTGGTTTCTGCTTTTCCAGATACACTTGTAGACTGTTTGCGTCCACATACTGTTTGTGGATTTTAGTGAATTTTTCATTCGCAAGGTCACAGACATGAAGGCATAGATCCAAAGTGAATTCCTTCTTGAGTTTTATTTTCTGATTTTCTTGTTGATGTTGTTCAACTTTACTTCTAATGTAGTCTGTTAATTCCTGGATGTAACTTTCTTTGTACCCAAGTTTTGCAATTTTGTTGCAGAATCTCTTGGTTAACTCTTCAGTCTCTTGGATGACATTTCTGGTTAAATTCCTTACAAAACAATCCTGTGAGTAATTCAGATGATTATCAGCCTGCTCTACTTGATCACGTTTTAAAAAGGGAAGCCATTTAATCAGTCTGTTAAAGACTTTTCCAACTGGCCTTTCTTCAATTTTGCCTTTAGTTTCTTCTTTCTTCAGGTCAGATTTTGTTGTGTTTTGAACCTCATACAAATGTTCTTCATGCTTTTTTAACACCATGTAATGTGAATAAGTTCCTGAGTCATCAATTGTTTTGTAGTCTTCCTGACCGATTCGATCACAAACAAAGGCCTCTTCATAGCCTACAGATAAAATCTGTACAACATCCTCCCAAAAATCAAATGTTTTTTCTGAGGGATGATGTTGGATTAGGTCAAAGACCCATTTATCCCATACTTTGTCAAATTCTTTTTTCCACATTTTCTTATCAGTTTCTTTGTGTTTGAGTTTTAGAGCGAGATCTTTGCTGAGGCCAAAGAGCTTCTCATCATATTGTGTCTTTTCATTTTCAAAAGACTCTCGTGCATTTTTCTGTTGAATGAGTTCATTCAGTTTTCTCTTTGCATCTCGGACAAGGTCTTCAAGAAGCTGTGTAATTTTGGTTTCAAATCTCACTCGCCACTGAATTAAAATGTCTTTGTCTCTGTTCTCTTCAAAGTAATGCTTCATTGATTGTTCCACTTCCAGTTTGGTTGTTTTCATTTCTGCATAGAGATGTGTCATCTCAATCTCCGTCATCTGTTTATTTTCAATTCTGTTGTGCAGTTTTTCTTCAAGACTTAGCATATCACTCCTCAATGTCCACGTCCATTTTCCAAACTCTGTTTCTAGTTTTCTGTACACTGCTATCTCCAGTGTGTTTTTGAAGCTAAACACAAAGTTCTCATGGAGCAATGCTTCCCAAAGGTCACTCACACGTGATTTAAACTGAGACAGTGCCATTCCATCAGACATGGCAGCTTTCTGGAAAATGGTGTTCTTTAGCTTCAAAATGTTCTCACTGTATGAAGGGTTTGGTGGTGCCATTGGTGGGCTTCCCTCCCAGAGTTGTGCAAAGTACAGCACATCTGTTTGGACATTGAATGATATGACATCACTGAAGAATTCAGCATCACTGTCCTCTTCTTTAGCAGCCAATTTTGTCATTTCATCCAATTTATTCTGCAAGCGTCGCTGTCCCTCCATGTTCTTTTCTCCAGCTGTGATGTCACCAACATTTTGATGGACAAACATACACCCGGGGTTTAGTCTGACCTTCTTCATTCTCAGGAAGGCCTGAACAACAATCTGAAGGATGTCCTGCATCTCAGCAGGGTTCTCACCAAAGATGTTGATCAAAGTCATATTTCCAAGACCTACCACAAATGTGGCGAGTTCATTATCATGATGACGAGTGGATTTTCCTGCAAGCTCGAGTGCCCGAAGTCCTTCAGTATCAACAATAAGAATGTAATCAAACTTCAGCTCTGCCTTCATCTCCTCTGACACTCTGACCAGCTGCATGAAGGCTCCTCTGGTGCATCTTCCAGCACTGACAGCAAACTGAAGTCCAAACATGGCATTCAGCATGGTGGATTTCCCAGTGCTCTGAATCCCCAGAACTGACAGGACAAAGACTCTCTGATATCCAAGTATCTTTATGAGTTCATCTAGAACTGCTGAAACCCAGATCAGAGGAACATGAGCAGCATCTCCATCCATCAGCTCTATAGGAAAGCCAGATTTTATGAGTTCTGCTGCAAGTTTGGGGAGAGAGGATACATTTTCCTTAACAGATCCTTTCTTCTGCTTTTGTACAGACACAAAAGACTCATATATCTGACCCATTTCTCTGAGGAAGTGCTCCAAACCAAAGGTTGCTGCATTCAGCTTTTGTGAAATTTCCTCAAGTTCTGTTTGCTCTTCCTTCATTTTTTCTGATTTGTCATGCTTCTTCTTAAGGTCTAAAACCTTTGTCCACTTTTCATTGTATGTGTAATGAAGTGCAGAAAGATCCTCTGAGGTGAGTTTGTCGAGGAGAATTCCAACCCATTTTAAAAAGTATAACTTATCACTTTGATGATTCAGTGAGAAAATGAATTGTTTCATAGTGCAGGACAGACCATGATTACATTGCTGTTCACGGATTTGTCTCATTTTTCTTTGTTTTGCACTTTTTTCCTTTTCTAAATTGATTCCTTGAAATCGATGCAGGTCTTTATTCATCTCACACCAGTCATGCCACAGCTGTCCCTGACAGGGCAGATGTTCTTTCTTTAGTTGAGATATTTCCTTTTTCTTCAGCTGTCTCATTATTTCCAGTGCAGCTTGCTTTCCTCTCTCACATGCAGGATCATCTTCATCTGTTTTGATCCCTTTGCACAGATCAGTAAGTCTGAATCTTGAAGGTGATTTTGAGAGACAGTCTTTGATTGCGGCTCTGAGATTCTTTGACACATCAGACTGATTTCTGTCTTTAAGACCAATTCTGTATTTTCCATTCTTATTCTTAGAGACACTTGATTTATCTTCAGCAAACAGACAGATGAGTGGCTTAGGACCCGTGAACAGATTCTTTAGAATCTTATCTTTTGTCACTTCTTCAGGATTAGATAAAAGTACAACATTGACAGAAGACTTTTCCATAAGGAGACCCAGTTGCTCCTTATGAGTTTCTGCATCACCATGGAGATTACAGAATGCAATGCAGTCAGAGTAGTAGTCAGTTTCCTTTCCAGATGGGCAGTACCAAGCGATCTCCACCACTCCATCCATCAGTAGTCGGTTTCTGCTGCTTCCTGGGCAGTGCCGGTGGAAGAATGTGGCATGCTTCTCATTGATCAAGCTGTTCATCAGCTGAGACTTGGATGAAGACACAGAACCAAACCTAAAGAAGGCCACCATTGGAGTGTCTGCTTCATAAACTGGCTGAGTTTTACTCATCTCCTTACCAGATTTGTCAGTTATCTTCCAGGTTTTACCAATTTGCCGAAAGGTCCAAAGAGGAAACTCAATCTCTTTGGTGATGGGATTAGGAACCACCAGAGGCAGAGCATACTGACACTGAGACAGCTTTGTCACTATTAGTTGCTTTAGGAAATTATCAGAGCAGTGAAATACCGCCATTTGGACATCCATGGGATGGACAGGATGTTGAAGGCTTTCCATATCAAAACCTGCAGCCTCTTTTGAGAAAAAAGTATCAAAGCCCCCATCTTCATCTTCATCTCCATCTTCAGTGTCTATGTAAGTGTGATCCAGGTCAGTGGTCTCTTCTTCGATGGTAATGTATCTTGCTCTATAATCCATCATTAACAGCCTCTGAAGGAAAATTTCCACCAGGTTTTTCTCTGTACAAGGCTCTTGCAAATGCAATGAATGTGCAGTTAGTTGAAGAACATCTGAAGTTTTCAGTTTTTGTTTGTGCTTCTCCATAAGATTAAGTCTAATAAAGAGATGTTCTGGTGTTTCCTCTTCAGTTGTTTTATCTTTGGATTTTGATCCATTGTTCTCCATTTCACTTTCTGTTATTGTTTCCTGTAAAATAAAATGTCATTTTCAGTTAAGAAATGTACATAAGATGAATGGATGTACATTACAGTGATCAGGGTTTATGTTCATTTGGAAGACATGTGTCCTAATACAAAATTGGATTATGCATCCGATTGGGAATATGAGTTTATCTGCTTTGTGATATCTAATAGTTTAACTGATGTGGGAAACAGTGAGTTCAGTCATAGATGCAGCACTTTCTCTAAATGATGTGCATATAGATAAAGTCATAGCTATATTATTATGGAGATGTATTTCATAGTTCTACATGAGTAAAGGTTACCTTTCTGTTTTGAGGTACTGTTAGATTATTTTGTGCCATTTGTTCGGTCTCCTCGAGCAGGAGAATGTTCTGATCTGGAAATAAAATTAAATGGTACAGATGAAAATATATTGAGAATGCTTCTTAGAAAATAGATTAGGATTTTGTAATAATGATTTTATAATATATAAAATAACATTACATAGAATCAAGGGCATATGCATTTGAAAAAAATCATGTCTGGTAAGTGGGTGTTGGGTTTAAGTTTAGACAAAATTACACATATACACATTGCACCACAAAGGGACCAGAGGCTGTTTTACAAGAAACTAACTTATTTGTGTTTTAAATGTAAGTTAAACCATCTGATCTGGATTGTTTTTAAGTTGACTCCCTATACCTACACCCGCCACACAAAAGCACAAACATTCTATGGACACAGTTGTCTGGTTTCTGTGGGGTAGATGTTGTTAAATTAAACCTATGATAGATGTGCTGATTGTACATATCTAGGTCTAGGTGTGGAGCTTTCAGATTTATATGCACTGCTGAATGAATAATAAATGCTAAGAACATTACGTAAAGCATCAAAATGCACAGTTTTATGGTATGGAGTATGCTAATTGAGATGAGGTTAAATAGCAATTCTACCTAGCTAAGCTGCCACGATTCAGAACATCAGTAGGTGGCACTTTAATCATACTTTAAACTTGCATCGTCAGATGATGTACAGCCCCTGTCTGGTATCAGAGACACAGTATAAAGAGGAGACCGGACACTGGTTGAAATATGAATGGGACTGTAGTACAGAAGCCCCACCCCCTCATTAGAAAGAACCAATCAACGCATTAGTAAATGTGTGGGAGAGGGGGCGGCAAGTGTTGGCCCCTTTGTAGTGGCGAGATGCACATGCGCAGTAGCCATAATAAATCAAAACTGTACATGTACGTACGTGTTTATGTACATTGTAAATGCAATCAGGCAAGCTGTTCAGTAAAACACATTAGCCACAGATATATATATATATATATATCTGTTTAATAAGTGGAGGTCATTGACATTTTGTGTCTCCATCTTTTCTGGCTGATTTTTCACTAGTTTTGCAGTTGGCTAAAGTTAGTGTCACTACTAGTACAATGGTGCAGTACCTGGACCCTACAGAGGTTGCACAGGTAGCTCAACTCCTGCAGGATGGCACATCAATACATGCCATTGCCAGGGGGACTGGGGTAGCCTAGCGGTTAAGGTACTGGACTATGGACCAAAAGGTCCAGGGTTCAATCCCACCTCTGCCAAGCTGCCATTGTTGGGTCCTTGACCCACAATTGTTTGGATTGTAAGACTGTATCAACTGTAAGTTGCCCCGGATAAGGGCGTCTGCTAAATGCTGTAAATCTAAGGTTTGCTGTGTTTCCCAGCACAGTCTTAAGAGTATGGATTAGATTCCAGGAGACAGGCAGTTAATCTAGGAGAGCTGGACTAGGCCGTAGAAGGTCCTTAAACCCTTAGCATGACCAGTATCTGCTCCTTTGTGCAAGGTGGAACAGGATGAGCACTGCCACAGCCCTACAAAATGACCTCCAGGCCACTGGTGTGAATGTGTTTGACCAAACAATTAGAAACAGGATTCATGAGGGTGGCCTGAGGGTCTGATATAATCTAGTGGGCTCTGTGCTCACTGCAAACATTTTAGAGCTCGATGGGCATTTGCCATAGAGCCACATACCTGGCAGGTCCATCACTGGAGCCCTGTGCTTTTCACAGATGAGAGCAGGTTTCACCTGAGCACATGTGACAGGGTATGGAGATGCCGTGGAGAACATTATGCTGCCTGCTACATCATTCCGCATGACCGGTTTGGTGGTGGGTCAGTGATTTTCTGGGGAGGCATATCCCTGGAAGGACGAACAGACTTTACCTCTACAGACTACACAACAGCACCCTGACTCCTATTAGGTACCGGGATGAAATCCTTGGACCTATTGCCCTATGCTGGTGCAGTGGGTCCTGGCTTCCTCCTGGTGCACGACAATACCTGGCCTCATGTGGCAAGAGTATGCAGGCAGTTCTTGGAGGATAAAAGAATTGATCCCATTGATTCCATCTAAATGGATTAGCCTGCTGCATCATTTTTTCGCTGTGATGTTTAGGGTGTCTTTGAATTGATAATTTTTATTTCCATCAAACGATGTGGCATCGTTTCGCTATATATAAAAGAAAAATAACTATATATATGGAAAATCACTTACCCTTGTGCTGCCTCATGCTTTCATTTCTGAAATTTAATGCTCTGTTGTACATCTCAGCAGTGTAGCAGTGCTGTTTGTTCTCAGATACGAGACAGTCAATCTTCTCTAGCAGTGTTCTCATCTCTGATTGGTTGTTCATGCTCTTACTGCATGTGTGATACCCGTGCCCACATTTTTCCACTAGTTGCTCAAGAACAGTGTTCTTCTTCAGATCATCTATGATGGTGTCACAGTCTTCCTCTCGTTCATAGGTGAAGAGAATCACCACAAAGGACAGAACACTTTCTCCAAATTCTCTTTGTAGCCATTCTATTCCCAGCATATCAGCATCAGTAAATTGTCTCAGTTCTAGAATAAAGATGAATGATTGGATGCTGCTTTCATTGACTAACAGACTAGTGATGTGATCCACTGGATCTGGAGAATGATCATCCTCATGCAAATCAAGTAGGTTGATCACTGACACAGTGCGTCCTTCCACTTCTTTCTTCTTAAGACAAGGAGCCTCGACGGAATGAACAGGCTGTGGTCCAAGTAATATATTTTCATCTCCAAAGTGAACAGCAGAGGAGCTTCCAAACAGCACAGCTGTGATACTGGAGGAATTACTGCAGGATTCAGCGTCACCGGATGATAGCTCAGATGCCGTTTGGGTGACTTCTGTATTATCATCTTGTGATGTTTCAACTTTTTGAGATGCTTCAGTGGTTGGGTTCTTATTTTCTAAACATCCTTCAGCTTGAATTTGTTCAGGTGGTGTTTGGGATGTTTCAGTTGAAGTGTTTTTGAGTTTGGTATAACTGGAATCTTTGGATAGTTGCACAGAGCACAAATCTTCTTCTCCTTCGGTAAAATCAGGAAAAACTCTGTTTTGATCTGTAGTCTTATTTTCTTTGAGTGGTTCTATCAATTTGTTCTCTGCACCTCCATTTTGAGATTCTTCATTCTTCTTTGCACCAACTGTTTCATGTCCATGTAAGAGAAATGGTTGCGATGTGTCTGTGTCCTGGGGATGTCCACCGTCTTGTGATGCTTTAGTGGTCACTTTTTCTGTTTGTGTTTGATACTTGGAATCTGCTGAACGTGGCACAGGTTGCCTGCTGCTACCTTCTCCAGTCTTATATTGATAAAGTCTGGATGTTGTGTCGATGTCAGCATGGGCCATATCATGAGTTTTCATTGAGTTTTCATTGTCCTTAAACACAGAACAATCGATCCTTTATTGTTTTTCCATTTCATTGCTGCATGATCAATGTACTGATATATGTTTTTAATGTGAACTTTTGGTTTTTTGTATTCATTACTGCAACCCCTGACAAAAAGTATGGAATCAGCGCACTTATTAAGGCCTTTTCACACCGAGTAAATTACGTACGTCAAGTTTAAAAAAAAATTAAAAACACGCGTATATTAACTCCGTCCTTCACACCAAGTCCGAAACTGACGGACTGCAACGCTGTGTAAAAATTATAATCGGAGCCTGTTCTAATTTCTGCAGTGGTCAGATGCTTTAAAAATCAGGCTGACCAATCAGAGCTCGGTTTTAAGGCAGAACAGCTCATCCTGTGCATAGCAGAGTACAGAATTTAATAGACAAGCAACACGCTGACTATAAAAACATGAATATTAAAGAAAAGATCTGGTTAAATATAACTGAAAGGATGGAGAACAATGGTGATAAACTTCACACTGGCTGGATGGAATCGTTTTCTTTGCATTCTAGAATGCAAAAGTGCATTCTAATCTGTTCATGCCTGTTCAAGCTTCCTGCACCAATCTTCGCTCGTATCTTTGTTTTTTGTTTTTTTAATTGACGATGTGAAAGATACGGCGAGATACATTAAGAGAAGGGACATTAAAGAAAGAAAAAGTGGACAGGGAGTTTTCATAGTGTTTAGACAAAAAAACGAGTGGAACTTAAAAATCGCATCTGTTTTTTTCTTGCATAAAAATCGGAATAGGTGTGAAAAGGCCTTTAGATGTTCACTCAACTTTAGATGCTCAACACTCTGACTTCAAGATGTATAACCTAAACAAATTCAAATAATTTAATGAATGGCATATTTTTTAAAAAGTCAAGAAAAAGTTTTCTTGTAATTTGCATTTCTAAAACATATACCAGCACAAGTCTAAAAATGAAATTAGTCTGAAGTTAAAGGGGAGTTAATTAAAATAAAAACAAGGCCAACAAAATTAAAACAAAAACAGCGTACGGCAAGATTTAACAGTTATTTTTGTGCTTGTGAACTGGAGAAGGCTGGCGGTTGCTACAAGGCTCCGTTTATTATTCAAAACGAGTGTTGAAAGGCAAAATGGACAGTCAAAGACACTTTTGATGCTCTTTCAAAGACTCAAGAACCTCTTTTCATGACAAGCAGCCAACGAGTTCTCACAGCGTGATTGAGAGGCTAAAGAGAGAGAAGTCAAGGTCAAGAACCGACCTGTGTCTGTTGTTGTCGTGAGAGGAGCTACTATATATATATATATATATATATATATACACACACACATACACATACACACACATATATACATACATACACATACACACACATATATACATACATACATACATACATACACACACACACACACACATACATACAGGGGTTAGACAATGAAACTGAAACACCTGTCATTTTAGTGTGGGAGGTTTCATGGCTAAATTGGACCAGTCTGGTGGCCAATCTTCATTAATTGCACATTGCACCAGTAAGGGCAGAGTGTGAAGGTTCAATTAGCAGGGCAAGAGCACAGTTTTGCTCAAACTTTTGCAATACACACAACATTATGGGTGACATACCAGAGTTCAGATGGGTTGGTGAACATGAAAGTGAAGTTGAACATCTCCCATGGCCTGCACAGTCACCAGTTTATTAGTAAATAGTAAATATTATTGAGCCACTTTGGGGTGTTTTGGAGACGCGAGTCAGGAAACGTTTTCCTCCACCAGCATCACGTAGTGACCTGGCGACTGTCCTGCAAGAAGAATGGCTTAAAATCCCTCTGACCACTGTGCAGGACTTGTATATGTCATTTCCAAGACGGATTGACGCTGTATTGGCTGCAAAAGGAGGCCCTACACCATACCAATAAATTATTGTGGTCTAAAATGACAGGTGTTCCAGTTTCATTGTCTAACCCCTGTACATATTATATATATATATATATATATATATATATATATATATACACAGTATATATACACATATACATATATGTGCATATATATGCATACAAAATACATTTTTTTTACATATTCACTGAACGCTCCATGAAAAAAAGAAAGCAGCTGGCTTGTGCCTGACTCTGCGCTCTCGTTAGCTTTAGCCTCTTTGACTTTATTTGCTTTGTCAAACTCTAACTTAAAGTTAGTAAAAGCACTGTGTTATTCATGTGGTTGACTGGCACAGAATCGGTTATATGACACTGCTATCACGCTAAATCCGGCTAAATCTGTTATATATGTAAATAATGAAGGCTTTAATAACTATAAGGCTTACTTCGCCCCACAAATTTACACAAATCAAAATGTCGAATGTAAACAGATTTTACTGTGCAATCTGTAACATCTTAAAAAACAGCTTAATAGAGAAAGGTGCCTATTTTTGGGCTGATGTGTTTTCTCTCCGGTAAAACGTAACCTGTATTCAGTGAGTTAATCATTACTCTGAATCAGCCTCCAGAGTTACTGCGTTCATAATGTGGTTCTTCTTCTGAATCTCCGATCTAACTTTAAACCATTACTGTGTTCTGTTCTTTAATCTGATTGAGCCTTTCCCAGCTGTTAACACACTGTTTATAGCATGTTATATTATAGCATGTTATGCTACCTGGCTAGCGAGCTTTACCCAGCATGCTGTTCGGTGATGTAGTTCTACTCAGAGCTCAGCAGTGCTTGTAGCGGTGAAAACATATTATGTAATTTGATGCCTATTTGTTGAAGCTGCGTTTCTGCTATGCACCAATATGGAGATATATGAAAAATGCATACCGTAGTCATTCATTTAATTGTGTGTAATGGACAATCTTGTGGTGATTTTTAAACAAAGAATGTGTGCACATTGTGGAAGGGAAATTAGTAGAGTTACACAGCAGAGATACGCTGTCGTTCAGTGCAGAGTTCAGGATTCAGTCACAGACTGTAAAGAGTAACAGTAAGTTTAAATCAGGTCTGGATTTAAGTTTTAATACTCCAGACCCAACATAACTTATTTCTTCATTTGTCATGCATTGGTCTGCCCAAGATTCTTAAGCGTCATGCACATAACATTGTGTGAAGCTCTGCTATAGTTGTCTGATAATCATCTTAAGTTCTGTGATAGTTTAGGAAGTTGCCTTGCTGGTGGCCAACAGCTAGGGTAGTGTTTTTAAATCGAAAGTGAACGTGATATTCCAAGAACCTGAAAACTCATTACTGAGCCCAAAAGTTGGAACACCTGTCTTAATTCTTTGCTGCTTATACTCAGCCACAATGGAATCAAATGAGCTATCCACGTCACATCGTGAGTAAATTTGTCATCTAGGTTTTGGACAGGTCTGCGTGGGTGCTGTGTAAACTGACTGAGATCTGCACCATGTTACAAGGTTCTGTTGTACTGGTTACTGGCAGATCTCATCTCAGGTAAAGTGTTCATATTTGTTTTAATTTAACTGGCTTGCCTGATTCTCCAGTCACAAAGGAATCAGGTGGTCCCCCATTCTTTCATTCAAATGAATTAATTTAAAGGGAGAGTAATAATCCACTACAACTATAAAAAGAGATACACCATATTCCAAACACACAACACAAACATGACACAAGTGTCAGCTACTGCCACTGGCCAAGGAATATACCTAGGTTTAAAATTTTGTATTAAAACAAGTTGATGATAATACTCCTCTAACATCCAATGAACTGCTCCACAGTCTTAAGGGCTTTTATCAAAATCAATAAAAAATGTCTAATCTCAATTCTGCGTACTGTGGAATAGAAAGAAGTAGATGAGAAGATGACCTTATGGCTCTAGAGGCCTCACAGTGATAAAGCATATCCATATAGGAGGGAGCCAGGCCATTTAAAGCTTTAATAACTGTCAATAAAACTTTGTCCAGCATACCAAAATGCATAGGTAGCCAATGTAAGGGTGATAACATGGGGGTGATGCGATTTATTTACTTTGTACCCACTCAGAGCCTGTAAATAGCTAATAAATGCCTGGCTTAATCCTAAATATATGCATATTACAGTAATCCAGCCAAGAGTAAATATAACCATGAATCGGCTTCTGTAAATCACACATTTTTAGCAAATGCCCTCAGCTGGAAAAACTGCCTCTAATCACAGTACTAATTTGCTTGTCAAAATTTAATTAACTGTCAAAAATAACCTCCAAATTTCATACGTGGGGATTAACATATAGAGTAAACGTTCAAGTCTATACTTGAGTGGGTGTCCAAATAGGAAATTAAATAAAATCTTACTTTCATTTAGTTGTAAGAAGATACTGGCCATCCACCTTTTCATATCCAAATCACACTCTTCTAGTCTTATCAAAGACACTTATCACCAAATTCCAAAGGAACCCACATAGCAGTGAAAAAAGTCACATCATATCTGGAAATAACCTTTCACAAAGATAAAAAAAAGTATAGAGAGAATAACAGTGGTTCTAAAATTGACCCCTGGGGAACCCCACAACTCAGAACTGATGTGGAAGAGAACTGGTTGGTTATATTTACTGAAATAGTTATATTATATTGTAAGACACAAACCAGTTCAATGCCACACCCCTTATAGCTGCACATTATTCCAGCAATTCAAGTAATATACTGTAGCATGATCAGCCATATCAAAAGCAGAGGATAAATACAGCAAAACTATCAAAGAACAATCACCCTGGTCCCTGGCCACTAAAAGACAATTTCTCCCTTTAATTAATGTGGTTTTCATACTGCGTAATGATCTAATACCTAATTGAAAAAGTTTATAAATAATGTTCTCATTTTTAAAAAGCTCTGAGCTGACTGAAAACTATAACATTTTGTAGCATGTTGATTAAAAATAACAGTTTAGAGATTAGGTGATAATTACCCAAATCCACTAAAAATATGATTCTTTAAAAGTGTCTGGACTACTGCATGTTTATAGACTTAGAGACAGTATCTGTAGTAAGACAAGTATTTATAATTATCATTAGATCACAGAGAAGTCAAAATATTCATTTAAAAGCTAGGTATAAATCACATCAAGAAGAGAGGTGATGGTCTTGTGAGAGAAAGATTCCATTAACTGAAAAGGTTAAAACACGGTTTCAAACTTTTGCTTCGATGCTATGAGAGGTATAATTTATCACACTAAACAACACACTTGGCTTATGGGCATTTTTTATGATACAGGAGATAGGTTGTGTTTAAGTATGGTCTGTATGTCAGTGAGATCAGTTAAAATGTTTAAACAGACAATCGATTTTTCAGTGCAGAAAAGAGCAAAGAAAGTAAAGACCTCAGTAATAAAAACAATTGAATAAAATCTTCATAAGAAGGGAATTAACTGCTTATGGAAATGTTTCATAATGGTGTCATAAGGAAAAAGCACAGTGAGAACAGATCTGGGCTCAGAGAGACAGGGACAGTCAGAGGTACAGAGTCTCGAGTGAGTTTGTTAAGCTTTGGTATCAGCTTGATTAAAAAAAGAGCTCTCTTATTTAGACTATAAGTGTGAGTATGAGTATGGTGAGATCTCATCAGAATCTTAATTTAGAATCATCATGAGATGGTTTCAGTATGAATGTGCACTGAAGTCGTTAAATATGTGGTACTGATTTAATCTCAGAGTCTGCTACATTAGCTTTACAAGAACATATTTTGAGCTTTCAGTTTTTATAAAAGCTGAATAAATACTTCAGTAAATAACCAATCTATATCTAACCAAATATTCTTCAGACATATTTAATTATTGTAGTCATCTTTAAAAACACTAAACACACTAAAACAACCTCAATGGGCATTTTGTGATTTCAGTAGTACTTGAAGTTTATGATTTGGACCTGACTTGTCTGCCTTGACTCGGTACTTGAGTGTCAAGATTTGTTCCAACCTCTGCCAATAAGCCATGGTCCAGAACTAAATCAAGTGTGTGGCCTTGCTCATACTTGAAGCCCTTAATGCACTGCTTGAACCCAGAAGGGTTGTCCAAGTCATTAACCACTGGCATATGTGGGCAGCATACATGTTTGAAATCCCCTAAAATCTGATTTTTTGTTCCAAGATGGCAATAACTGATGACAACAGCTGAGAGAAACCTGAAATAAAACAACGAGTAACATATTTTTTCCTCAGTATTGAGTGATTTCATATTTTTTCTCTAATTAATCTGCAAAAAAATCTACTATATATTAAAATAATAATTTCATTTGTTTGATGTATTTCTCATGAAGCCAGAATGTTCAGCTACTAAACAAAAAATGTTCGCTGTTATTTCACTGTTGTGTGAATTTACTATGAAGTGGAAAAATTTGGGTGAAGTTCCAGCAAAGTGTGGTGATTCTATAGTACAACTCCATAGCCAGGAGTTGTATAATTACTAAAAATTTCTTACCTCCTGATTTTCTGATTCTGTTTGGTTTCCTTTGTGGCTCTCATCTGTGCATGCATCTCTGTGGGCAGCTTTGTACAAAACATAATAAAGATCTGTTATTTAAAGCAATCATATATCTTGCTTTAAAATGTCACCTATGTTGACAATCCCTTGAAGTACCAGCACTGTACACTGTAGGCAGAAGCCTTTAGGGTGAAAAACTTTACCCCCAGTATTTAAATCATATGTGCAAAATTCAGCGCATCTGATTATTGCTGATGCTCATCAGGCTGTAAAAGGTTATAAAACCATCTCAAAGAGTTTGGACTCCACCAATCCACTGTCAGACAGATTGTGTACAAATGGAGGAAATTCAAGACCATTGTTACCCTCCCCAGGAGTGGTCAACCAACAAAGATCACTCCAAGAGCAAGGCGTGTAATAGTTGGTGAGGTCACAAAGGTCCCCAGGGTAACTCTAAGCAACTGAAGGCCTCTCTCACATTGGCTAATGTTAATGTTCATGAGTCCACCATCAGAAGAAACACTGAAACAACAATGGTGTGCATGGCAGGGCTGCAAGGAGAAAGCCACTGCTCTCCAAAAAGAACATTGCTGCTCATCTGCAGTTTGCTAAAGATCACGTGGACGAGCCAGAAGGCTATTGGAAGAATGTTTGTGGATGAATGGATGAGACCAAAATAGAACTTTTTGGTTTAAAGGAAAGTGTTATGTTTGGAGAAAGGAAAACACTGCATTCCAGCATAAGAACCTTATCCCATCTGTGAAACATGGTGGTGGTAGTATTCATGGTTTGGGGCCTGTTTTGCTTGCAGCTGGGCAGGACGACTTGCATCATTGATGGAACAATGAATTCTGAATTATATCAGAGAAATTCTAAAGAAATTCTAAAGGAAAATGTCAGGACATCTGTCCATGAACTGAATCTCAAGAGAAGATGGGTCATGCAGCAAGACAGCGACCCTAAGCACACAAGCCGTTCCACCAAAGAATGGTTAAAGAAGAATAAATGTCATGTTTTGGAATGGCCAAGTCAAAGTCCTGACCTTAATCCAATCGAAATGCCATGGAAGAAGTTACTGTGAGGAAACCCACCAACTTCCCAGAGCTGAAGCTGTTCTGTACAGAGGAATGGGCTAACATTCCTCCAAGCCGGTGAGCAGGACTGATCAACAGCTACAGGAAATGTTTAACTGCAGTTATTGCTGCACAGGGGGGTCACACCAAATACTGAAAGCAAAGGGTCACATACTTTTGCCACTCACTAATATGTGATATTGGATCATTTTCCTTAATAAATAAATGACCAAGTATAATATTTTTGTCTCATTTGGTTAACTGGGTTCTCTTTATCTACTTTTAGGACTTGTGTGATGTTGTTTGAGGTCATATTTATGCAGAAATACAGAAAATTCTAAAGGGTTCACAAACTTTCAAGCACCACTGTACATCTTCAGTCTGAGCTTGAGTGCCAGTTCTCTGGAAAACGTCCTGTGTGGTTCCAGTTCCTAAACTACACACCCCAGGAAGCCAAACAACTTCAGACCGGTGGTCTGAATGATTCTGCCATCACTGCTCGGGGAGAAGCTGGAAGGCCTGGAGTTGACTGCCACCTCACTGCATGGACTGTTGACTATCTCACCAACAGACCACAGGATTTTTGCCTGACGGAAATGAATCGGAGTACAGGAGGGTCATCAACGACTTTGTCACATGGTGTGAACTAAATGTGCTCCACATAAACACAAGTAAGGTTAAGGAATTACTGAATTAACGACTGACTTCTGAAAAAGATCACCTCAGGCCACACTAGTGAACATCCAGGGTTTGGACAATGAGATGGTGAGGGAGAACAAGCACCTGGATGTTCACCTCAATGACAGGTCTGTAGTTGGACTGGTCTAGCAACACAGATGTCCTATACAGGAAGTGGCCTCTTGAATCCAAAGAGGAGGACAGTCGTCAAGTTGTCATCCATCCATTTCCATGAGGGGATCAATAAAGTCTTACCTTATCCTTTTTTAACAGGTACAAGGTGGAGATCACTGAAAAGGACTTTTCCCGTCTTCTTACTGTGACTTCCTATTTATGCTTTAATGGTAATATAAGATCATGTAAAAGTTTATTGCACTACTAGAAGAAACATCTAAGAAGTTATCTTCAACTGGCATTCCACAAACATTAATCAAAGAGCTAGTAAAAATTACATACATAAACATTACAAACGTAGAAAGGGTTCTGTTGCTGTTTTACAATAAACCAATTTTATTTGAGTTTTAATTGTAAGTTACACCAACTGATCTTCATAATTTTGATGCTTGTTCTTGATTCCCTACACATACACCCACTACACAAAAACAGAAAAATTCAATGGACACCATTGTCAGGTGTCTGTGGAGGTAGATATTGTTAAATTAAACCTATTATCAACGTATTGATAGTTTAGTTTTAGTTTGAAAGGTAGTTGTGGATCTATCTCTCTTACTGCATCAAAAAATTGTGCAGTTCAGCCAGATTTTGTTGAAACCTTCACTGGTATCTTACGTATTGTTCCATGTAGTCCCACAGATTTTCACAGAATTCATATTTGGTGATTTTGCGAGCCAGTTCAGATGTGTGACTGCTGCTGAATGTTCATCATGCCAAGTCCAGTCCATCACACCAGTCCAATTTTTATTCACAAGTTGTGAAGAAAACCAATCTGTCAGGTTCATCTTTTGGTATTGGGATTTTTGCCCCTACCCGTGGACCCGAATGACCGTACGTTTTCATACACCTGCAAATTAAGCTACTTCCTTCACACACTGACCTTTGGTATGCCCAGATGCAATCACTCTTCTTTGTTAACATCTGCTTTGCAACTCACTTTACATACATCAAACAAGACATTTACTGCACTGTACGACCTCTTATAAATCTGTGAATCCCATTGCCCACACTGCAGCTTGATATAATATCTTTTAATTTAATTATGTTTGAAGGCGTATTTGCTTTCCGAGTTGTTCTTAAATACAAGAGTTTTGCACAGTAATATATAGTCATCAGCCACTTCATTAGGTACACCGGTTCAACTGCTTATTACTGCAAATATCAAATCAGCCAATCATGTGGCATATTTGTTGGTCCTAGTCGGGCTGGTAAAATATTTCAGAAACTGCTGATCTACTGAACTTTTCACACAGCGCCATCTCCAGGGTTTACAGAAAATGGAAAAAGATAAAGTATCTCTTCTCTGGGTGAAAATGCCTTGTTGATGCCAGAGGTCAGAGGAGAATAGACAGACTGGTTCGGGCTGATAGGAACGTAGCAGTAACTCCATTAATGACTCATTAACTCAAATAACCGTGGTATGCAGAAGAGCATCTCTAAACAAACAACACATCAAACCTTGAAGCAGATGGGCTACAGCAGCAGCAGTCCACACTGGGTGTCCCTCCTATCAGCTAAGAACAGGCAGATGAGGCTACAATTCACATGGGCTCAGCAAAACTGGAGAATATAAGATTGGAAACATGTTGACTGCTCTGATGAGTCTCGAACTCGGATGGTTGGGTCAGAATTTGATGTCAACAACATGAAAGCATGGATCCATCCTGCCTTCTATCAAGAGTACAGGCTGCTGCTGGTGTAATGGTGTTGGGGTATTTTCATGGCACACTTTGAATCCCTTAATACCAATTGAGCATCGTTTAAACCCCACAGCCTGTCTGAGTATCTTGTCTTCTAGCAATGCAAAGAAGACAAACACAATGAAGATGGACATCATCATAAAGCCAGCCAAACAGCAATTTAATGTGTGAATCACTTCACCTATTTGAGCAGCACAGTTAACATTGCTGGAGACATAGAAGCCAGTAGCGGTTTTTCAAAGACTGTGATCCATCTGGGCTACCACTGCCATTACCACTGATATGAAACTTTATAACAATATTGTCCTACAAACAACCAGTTAGGCCAGTGAGACATGGACAGATATAGCTAAAACTCACAAGAGGGTGGATGTATTCCATCAGCAGTGTTTGAGGCAGATACTGAAAATAAGCTGGTATTATCACACTACCAATGAGGAAGAGTGGAAAATAGTGAAGTGTGTCCACTATCTGAAATTGCAATGGAACAACAAATGAAGCTAACTGGCCATATCCTTCTTCTTCCTAACAAAGACACTCAAAAACTGCCATGAAATGGATCCCACTGAGAGGGAAAAAAAGAAGAGGTAGGCCAAAGCTCACATGGCGTAGAGCAGTCCTAAATGACCTGATGAATGTCCATATCAGTATCATTGGAAAGACGTTGAAAGTGTCGAGGCCAAAAGAGATGGTGTGAACTTCCTACATGATGTGCCAAAAGGCAGACCTATCTAACTAGCTACTACCTGTGTATTGTTTCTGACCATGTGCATCCAATCATGTCACACTGGATTCCATTGTCACTGCTTTTCATCAGTTTGTTGACTGTCCCACCAGGAAGAACAGAACCACTGACCTGCTGTATGCTAACGTGAGGGGGTGACACACTGCATAACGGACTACTTGAACTTTTGTATGGATGTTTTTGTTCCCACAAAGACTGTACAATGCTTTCCGAATAACATGCCCTCGATTACCAGCGATGTCAACGACCTCCTCAATTAAAAGAAGAGGGCGTTTAGAGACAGAGACAGGACAAAACTTAAGCGTGTACAGAAGGAACTCAAGATTCGTCATAAAGAGGCCAAGGAGTCACACGGAAAGAAGATGGAGAGAAAGATGCAGGAAAATAGTATGAAGGAGGTCTGGGATGCGATGAAAACCATCACAGGCTGCAAAAAGAGCAGTGGCAGCTCAGCAGAGGGGGGTGTGGACAGAGCAAACCAGTTTCATAACTTCTATAATAGGTTTGATTGTTCTGCTATTGCTGCACCCTCCTCCCCTCCTCCTTCAGCAGTTATCACTTCATCACCATTAGTACCCCCATCACCACCATTATCATCACAATCAGGCTGTAAAAATATCCATTCCTACAATCCTCATACAGTTACTGCGGAACAACTCAGTAGAGAGCTGAGGATACTTCGTCCTGGAAAGGCAGAAGGCCCGAACAAGGTGTGCCCCAGAATGCTCAGAGCATGGGCTGCCCAACTGGGGGAGCCCATCCAACATGTCTTCAACCCGAGCCCGTCTCTCGGGAAGGTTCCGATCACGTGGAAGACATTCCGTCATTCCAGTTCCTAAGAAGACGCACCCTAAGGAGCTGAATGACTACAGACCAGTCGCACTGATTTCCCATGTAATGAAGACCATGGAGAGACCTCAGGTCCGCCATGCTGAGGACCCACTGCAGTTTGCATATTGGGAGAAGGTTGAAGTGAAGGATGCAATCCTCTACCTTCTGCACAGAGCTCACTCTCATTTGGTCAAGGGGACCGGCTCTGTGAGGGTCATGTTCTTTGATTTCCCCAGTGCCTTCAGCACCATAAAGCCTCGACTACTGAGAGATAAGCTTAAGGAGATAGAGGTGGATTCACCTTTGGTCACCTGGATCACTGATTATCTCACCACGATATGTTCGAATCAGGGACAGCACCTCAGACACAGTGATCAGCAACACAGGAGCACCACAGGGGACCGTGCTCTCTCCAGTTCTGTTCACCCTGTACACATCAGACTTCAAATACAACTCGGAGTCATGCCACAAACAGAAGTTCTCAGATGACACTGCAGTTGTGGGGTGTGTGCGTGAAGGGCAGCAGAGAGGATACAGGAACCTGATAGAGGACTTTGTTTTGCTGTGCAAATCCAACCACCTGCAATTGAACATCACAAAACAATGGAAATGCTAGTGGACTTTAGAAGGTCCAGTCATACTCTGCAGCTGGTCTCTATGGAGGGGGTCAATGTTTAAGTGGTCAGGACCTACAGACTCCTGGGAATGCAACTGGACAACAGGCTGGACTGGTCAGCGACTACTGACATAATCCACAGGAAGCGACAGAGCAGGCTCTACTTCCTGAGGAGGCTTGGGTCCTTCAAGGTCTGCCATAAACTCCTGAAATGTTGTACCAGACTGTGGTAGCCAGCATCCTCTTCTCTGCCGCAGTATATTGGAGAAGCAGCATTAAGAGGGACACCGGTCGACTGGACAAGCTGGTGAGGGAATTTGGTTCTGTGCTGGGAACAGAGCTGGAGGGTCTTATGTCAGTGGCAGACAGAAGGTCCCTCAGAAAAATGCTGACCATCTTGGACAATGCTGACCATCCTCTGCATAGTGCCATCATCAGGCAGAGCATTTAATTCAGCGGCAGACTGCTGTCCACTTCTTGTTCCACAGTCAGATTCAGGAAGTCTTTTGTCCCTCAGGCCATCAGATTGTTTAACTCATCCCAGTACAGTAAATAATTATCTTGTGACACTGTTATACTCCGGTCATCTATATTGGTTATCAGTTTATCATATAATCATTCGTGATTTGTCTGTATAACTATGTTATATACAACTTTACTGTTAACTATGTATATACATCAATATATGTGCTGCTATTATTACACTATGATTATTATGCAGTCTCTACATGTATATAGCTTACAGTTTATGCATGTAAATATTACTGTTTATTATTTTATTGCATATTTGCACTGCTGATTGTATAACTGTGGATATGCACTCCACTGTTTACACTGGTTAACTGTATTATTGTAATCATTCAAACAAACTGTGATACTTTTTATTATTTACTTATTCTGTATATTTTACTCCTTGTTTTATTTCAAAGTCTATACCTTTTGGGCATTGTTGTAATAGCTACTGGATGCCTTGAATTTCCCTCTGGGTTCAATAAAGTACCTACCTACCTACCTACCTACCTACCAACCAACCAACCAACCAACCAACCAACAAACCAACAAACCAACAAACCAACCATCCCTTTATGGCCACAGAGTACAATCTTCTGATGTCTAGTTCCAGCAGGAGAACACGCCATGTTACAAAGCTCAAATAATCTCAGACTGGTTTCTTGAACATGACAATGAGTATCACTGTACTCTAATAGCCTCCACAGTCACCAGATCTCAATTCAATAGAGAACCTTTGGGATGTGGTTGAACAGGAGATTTACGTCACGGATGTGCAGTCAACAAATCTCCATGTGTTGGCTTACGGTAAACATTGACTTTCAATTGTCGACAAAAGTCGATGTTTATGGTAAGTCAACACATACAGATCAGTACTTAAGGTTTGACTCTCATCATCCACTGGAGCACAAACTAGGAGTCATCAGGACACTGTACCACCGAGCAGACAGTGTCCTCACTGATACAGCGGCCAAGGATGGAGAGAAATGTCACATTAAGCATTCTCTGGGCAAATGTGGTTATCCAAACTGGGCCTTTGTCAGAGCAGGTAAGACGCCCAAACAGTGCTCCAGCAGATCAACGAGAGTAGAACAACAACCGCAGTCTAAGGGTAAACCAGTGGTGATTCCATATGTGGCAGTAACATTGGAACAATTGAGACGCATATTTTCCAAACACCGCGTCTTGGTGGCTTTCAAACCCCAAAACACGCTACGCCAGAAACTGGTCCACCCCAAGGATCGGGTCCCCCAGCACAAACAGAGTAATGTAGTGTACGCTGTTAAGTGCCAGGAGGATTGCCAGGAATTGTACATCGGGGAAACCAAACAGCCACTGGTGAAACGGATGGCACAACATAGTAGAGCGCCCTCATCAGGTAAGGTCTCAGCGGTTTACACCCACCTACAGACCAGTGGCCACTCTTCAAGGATGAAGACATGCAGATCCTTGATAGGGAAGAACGATGGTTTGAACGCGGAGTAAAAGAAGCCATTTTTGTAAAAAGGGAACGTCCATCCCTGAATCGAGGAGGAGGCCTCAGAGTACACCTCTCACCATCTTACAATGGAGCCATCGCAGCCCTTCCCCAATCCTGTGTGAATGGCACACGTGGCCATTGTCGTTAATGGCTATGTCAATCTGCATATTAAACACCGGTCCCATTGTTATGTAATGGTGCTGGTATCAGTCGTTATGCAAATGTGCTGTATATAAGATTGGGGAAGTTTCTAACTAGCTGAGACTGAAGAAGTCACTTAGATGAGTGACGAAATGTTTCTCCCACAAAACGTTATGTCCATATTAATAGATTCAACTTCTGGGAGTTATCCTAATGCACGTCTTTGGACTGCTGACTCCACTGCAGGGGAGAACATGCAGACTCCACACAGAAATGACCCAGGCCACTCCATCTGGGATCAAACCAATCATTCTGGAACAGAAAGGACCTTCCCCAAACTGTTCCCACAAAGCAATGCAAGTCTTACACACAGCTGCTTGCCCATGGATCTCATGTCATGAAGCTCCTGGTGCACAGTTTTAGTGCTGATGCTAATGGCAGAATAGACATGGGACTCGTTGTGCGTAGGAGATACAACAGGCCCCCAATTATTGGGTGCAGCAGCAGAGTGTTGGTAACTTTTATGCACTATGCCCCTCAGCACTCGGCGACCCTGTTCTGAAAGTTTACCTGATCTGACACTGACACTGGCTGAGTTGCTGTGGTTCCTATATGCTTCCACTTTTCTGTAACACCACTCATAGTAAGTCGTGGAATATTTAAGAAATATAAATAATTATACATGACCATAATATAATTGCAAATACAACACATCTAACTGTGGCCTAAGACTTTTGCACAGAACTGTATGTGTGTATATAAATGAAGAAATAGATAGTTAGTTCAGTTCTCAGGGCAAAATGGGGTTCAACTCATTGCACCCTGTACCTAATGAAGTGGCCGGTGAATGCATGCAAGATAGATAGATATATATACATACATATATATATATATATATATATATATATATATGTATATGATAGATATATATATATATATATATATATATTATATCTATATATATATATATATATATATCTATACATAGGATATATTATATATATATATATAGGGAGATATATATCTCTATATATATATATATAATATAGTATATAATATACACATATACACACCACCACACACACAAACACAATCAATCAATCAATCAATCAATCAATCAATCAATATATATATATATATATATATATATATATATATATATATATATATATATATATATATATATAAAATGTATAAAGTATGGAAAATAACTTACGCATGTGCTGCCTTTCATTTCTGAGCTTTTTTGCTGTGTTGTACATCTCAACAGTGTAGCAGTGCTGTATGTTCTCAGATACGAAACAGTCAATCTTCTTCAGCAATGTTCTCATCTCTGATTGGTTGTTCATGCTCTTACTGCATGTGAGGTACCTGTGTCCACATTTTTCCACTAGTTGCTCAAGAACAGTGTTCTTCTTCAGATCATCTATGATGGTGTCACAGTCCTCCTCTCTCTCATAGGTGAAGAGAATCACCACAAAGGACAGAACACTTTCTCCAAATTCTCTTTGTAGCCATTCTATTCCCAGTTTATCAGCATCAGTAAATTGTCTCAGTTCTAGAATAAAGATAAATGACTGGATGCTGCTTTCATTGACTAACAGACTAGTGATGTGATCCACTCGTTCTGGAGAATGATCATCCTCATGCAAATCAAGTAGCTTGATCAGTGACACAGTGCGTCCTCCCACGTCTGTCTTCTTAAGCCAAGGAGCCTCGACGGAATGAACAGGCCGTGGTCCAAGTAATATATTTTCATCTCCAAAGTGAACAGCAGAGGAGCTTCCAAACAGCACAGCTGTGATACTGGAGGAATTACTGCAGGATTCAGCGTCACCGGATGATAGCTCAGATGCAGTTTGGGTGACTTCTGTATTATCATCTTGTGATGTTTCACCTTTTTGAGATGCTTTAGAGGGTGGAATCTTATTTTCTAAAGACCCTTCAGTTTGATTTTGTTCAGCTGGTGCTCCAGTCATTTGTGGAAATGCATCAGTTTGAGAGACACTGGTATTTGGGATATCAGTTACTGCATGCTCATAAGTCTGGGATGATTCAGTTGAAGTGTTTTTGAGTTTGGTATCCCTGGAATCTTGGGATAGTTGCACAGAGCTCAAATCTTCATCTTCTTGGGTAAAATCAGGAACAACTCTGTTTTGATCTGAAGTCTTATTTTCTTTGAATGGTTCCATCGACTTGTTCTCTGCACCTCCATCTTGAGATTCTTCATTCTTCTTTGCACCGACTGTTTCATGTCCATGTGAGTGAAATGGTTGTGATGTGTCTGTGTTCTGGGGATGTACACTGTCTTGTGATAATTCAGGAGTCACATTTTCTGTTTTGGTTTGAAACTTGGAATCTGATGGAGGTGGTAAAATTTGCTTGTTTGTACCTTCTGCATTCTCGTCTTGGGAAAGGCTGGATGTTGTGGTGATGTCAGCTTGGGATGTTTTGTCAGTTTTTGTTGAGTCCTTTTAATACAGATCATGTAATCCTTTATTGTTTTTGATGTGTTATTACTGTGTGATTAGTGCATTGTTGTAAGTTTTCTTTTAACAGGAAACCATTTTTACCTGTCATTTATTCACACTGTATTTATTAAGAATATAAAAAAAAATACTGTGATAATTATTAGATTCTTACCTCCTGATTTTCTGATGCTGTTTGGTTTCCCTTATTGCAGGTGCTCTGATCTGTGCACGTGTCTCCACTGGCAGCTTCAGACAAGAGAAAATACAGTAGATTTGTTACAATGGGGCAAAAATGTATTTAGTCAGCCACTGATTGTGCAAGTTCTATTACTTAGAAAGATGAGAGAGGTCTGTAATTTTCATCATGGGTACACTTCAACTATGAGAGACAAAATGAGAAAAACAAAATCCAGGAAATCACATTGTAGGATTAAAAAAAATTTTAATTGTAAATTATGGTGGAAAATAAATATTTGGTCAATAACAAAAGTGCAACTCAATACTTTGTAACATAACCTTTGTTGGCAATGACAGAGGTCAAACATTTACTGCAAGTCTTCACCAGGTTTTCACCCACTGTAGCTGGTATTTTGGCTTTCGCTGGGCAACACGGGCTTTCAACTCCCTCTACAAATTTTCCGTGGGGTTGATGTCTGGAGACTGGCTATCCTTTGTTGGAGAACTCCTTCATTGCCTGTTTGGGATCATTGTCATGCTGGAAGACCCAGCCACGTTCCATCTTAAAATCTCACGATACATGGCCCCGTTCATTCTTCCCCTGACACGGATCAGCCGTCCTGTCCCCTCTGCAGAAAAACAGCCCCAAAGCATGATGTTTTCACCCCTATGCTTCACAGTAGGTACGGTGTTCTTGGGATGCAACTCAGCATTCTTCTTCCTCCAAACACGACGAGTTGAGTTTTTACCAAAAAGTTCTATTTTGGTTTCATCTGACCACATGATATTCTCCCAATCCTCTTCTGGATCATCCATATGCTCTCTGGCAAACTTCAGACAGGCCTGGACATGTACTGGCTTAAGCAGGGGGACACGCCTGGCACTGCAGGGCCTGAGTCCCTCTCGGTGTAGTGTGTTACTGATGGTAGCCTTTGTTACTTTGGTCCCAGCTCTCTGCAGGTCACTCATCAGGGTCCCTCCATGTAGTTCTGGGATTTTTGGCTCACCGTTCTCATGATCATTTTGACCCCACGGGATGAGATATTGTGTGGTGGGGCCCCAGATCGAGGGAGATTATCAATGGTCTTGTATGTCTTCCATTTTTCTTACAGTTTCTCCCACAGTTGATTTATTCACACCAACCTTGCTTTCCTATTGTAGATTCACTCTTCCCAGCCTGCTGCAGGTCTACAATTGTCTTCCTGGTGTCCTTCGACAGCTCTTTGGTCTTGGCCATGGTTGAGTTTGGAGGAGTCTGACTGTTTGAGGCTGTGGACAGGTGTCTTTTATACAGATAACGAGGTCAAACAGGTGCCATTAGTACAGGTAACGAGTGGAGGACAGAAAAGCTTCTTAAAGAAGAAGTTACAGGTCTGTGAGAGCCAGAAATATTGCTTGTTTGTGGGTGACCACATATTTATTTTCCACAATGATTTACAATTAAATTCTTTAAAAGTCCTACAGTGTGATTTCCTGGATTTTTTTCTGATTTTGTCTCTCGAAGTTGAAGTGTAGCTATGATGAAAATTACAGACCTGTCTCTTCTTTATAAGTAGAAGAACTTACACAATCAGTGGCTGACTAAATACTTTTTTGCCCCACTGTATCTGTACACTGATCTGTGTACATAGTAGGGTTACATAGATCTGTACACTGGGGGCAGAAGGCTTTTGGATAAAACCTCTGTTTGATCAATTCAATCATTTACCAGCCAAATTGGTTCTGTAAAATGTGTAGCTGTTCATAACAATGTATTTAAAATAATGATACATTTCAAGAATAAATCCTTCAAATGTTTTATGTTTTTAAATTCAAGACAAAATGGTTACAGCTTAACTAGCCAGATAAAGAGAGGTGGGGGTCAAACACTGACTCTTGCTCACGAAGTCTGCTGGATCTCTGCAAAATTGTAAAAGCCATGTCCTTTTTAATGTCCACAATCTGTCCTCACACAAACTGAATCACCTCACTGTCACGCTCTCGCCTGCACTACATATCCCAGTATCCCTCACTCCTGTCACATCACGCTCACGTCACGCACCGTCATGTTTACATTCTGATTCCGCTCACCTGCCCCTTGTTTCTGTTCATTACCGGCACTATTTATACACCTTGCTTTCATTGTCACGTCACAAAAGTATTAGGGTTTGCGTTGCCGTCTTGGTCCCTGCTTGCCTTCACTCCTGTAGTGTCGGTTTGTCCCATTCGTCTCGCATCTATCACTGCTTTAGCAAACCTGTTCCATTTAATACATTTCTTTGTTTGGCTTTTGCACACATTTCACATTACTGCCTTTGTAGGGTTACACTCACATTCAGGGCATACAGTGGAATTAAGCATTAGCTCTAATGTAACATTTGCTCTGTAACATTTATTATTTAGGTCTTTGCAAAATAATCTTGTTGTACGGGAGGCTCTGTCAAGTCTTCACTGCAACACAGCAGATTACATCTGTTCTAAACATGCTCTAACAATATTTCTTAACTAATTAATGACGTGATTTAATTTTGATAATCAAACTTACTTGTATTGGGTAGACTTATAATCCCTGTCATGCTCCCACAGTCTGGTCGATCTGTAAAAGATTTATCATTAAGATAATTAATCATCATCATCTTACATTCATTCAGACACATCCCGTAGATTACCATAGATAAATAATTTTTCTTCTTTGTGAAAACAACACCTACCTGCTTTGTTCTCTTGTGTCACATTTAATGTTTCATCCTTCTTTTTATCTTCAGAAATATCTACAGATCTCTCACCAGTTCTTTCAGGCTTGTCAGCAACTTGTAGAGATCCCTCTGTACCTTCAGTAATCTCACATACAAGATGACTTTCTCCATTCACTTTTACCATTTGGACAATTTTCTCAAACAGCTGAAGAACTGAATTCTGATCCTTCTTATCATTAAACCTGTGATGCCTCCCACTACAATCATCTGTTAACTTGTGAAAAGCATCAGTGTTTAATTCATCAGCTGCTTCATCATCCTCCCAGTCTGTACTGATCACGATGGAGTAGTTCAGAGCTTTCTTATTGAAGCGCTTCAGTATGAATCTCAGTCGTTCTCTCTTCTCCTCTGTAAAGCTCTGAGGTTTTACCAGAAGTAGAAATGCATGAAGTCCAGGATCAGAGAGTGATACGCACTCTTTCACACTCTGAGTTACTTCCTCTGCAGAGAATGCTGGGTTATTCAGATTAGGAGGTTTGATGATGGTGATGTTTCGTCCATCCACCCATCCCCTGACTCTCTCACTGTGCTGATCTACTGAATCTGGAGGAGCATCAGCATCAAATGCAGATATTCCCAGGATGAAGTTTCCCACACTGCTGGTGTCTGAGAGATTCTCCCCCAACAGAATAACCCTCAAATCAGACACTGAAATAATAACAGAGAAGATACGAGATGTGAGATATACAACCCCAAATCAGAAAAAGTTGGGACGGTATGGAATATGCAAATGAAAAAACTGCAGTGTGTCTTACATGTACTCTGTCAATTTCATTTAATTTGTGAATAATCATCCATTCCTACATTTCAGGCCTGCAACACATTCCAAAAAAGCTGGGACGGGGACAAGTCAGGTCTAGTAATGAGGTAAAAATAAATAATGATATGAGTTTAAACAAGTGATTATAGTCATGATTTGGTATAATATCAGAATCCATGAAAGGCTAAGTACTTTGAGGAAAAATTGTTAGATCATCTGGGATGGACCATCACAAAATGGACTGTTATGAGGAACAAGTCCAAAAGCCAGGCTCTGTCATGGTATGGGGTCGGGTCAGGGCCCTTGGTAAAGGTCATTTACACTTCTGTGATGCAGCATTAATGCAGAAAAGTGCACTGAGATTTTAGGGCGACATAAGCTGCCTTCAAGACGACATATTTATCAGGGATGTCCGTGCATTTATCAACAAGGCAAATCAGAAAAAGTTAGGACTGAAATATATAAATCCCTTCCAATCTTTCTTTGAGGAACATGATGAACTGGAGATCCTCTGATCATCTTTACTCCACTCCTTTTATGGATGCTGCTTTTGGACCAAATCATGATTGTAATAACCTGTTTGAAATCACATCATTATTTAGTTTTGTTTTTACCTCATTACCAGACCTAAATTTCCCTCATTTATTTTAAATGAGTTGCAGGCCTGAAATGCAGGAATGGATGTTTATTAATATATGAAATGAATTTGACCAGAAACAAAAGACAAAACTGTTACGGTTTGCCATATTAAAACCAGGGCGAACCATGAAAACAAAAGAAAAAAGGGATTTAGACCCAATTGCAGTTAGCTCCAGATGGAATTGATGAACAAAAAATAAATAAATAGAACGAACAAAATAAACAACAAGTGTACAAAACAAAAGAAAGAAACGGGTCCGCTTATAGTGCGGGACCAGAGGCTCAAACACCAGATCCCTTGTGTGAGAGACGAGTGTGCTAGGTTCGTGCTACCAGGGGACTGAGGCTTGAACACACAGAAAAAAAGAAAAGATAAGTTTAACGGCAGACACAGGCGCTTGCAGTAATGGCCTCAAAACAAGGATGTAAGCCGTAATGTGTAGAAAGGAAAACCTGAGAGGCCCTAAAGGACTCAAGCAGTGCGTCCCAAAACGAAAGTAAAAGATTAAACATATGGAGCGCGGAATGCACACAGTGGTCTGCGCATGCGCAGGTCGGACATGGACGCTACTTAGCCGATCTCCGCTCGGAAGAGATGGGCTGTGCCGAGGAATACCGATGTGCGCAAAGGGGTGCGCGTGCACAGTGTGAGGACTGCACTCGAAGAAATAGAGAGAGAAATGAAAAAACGACTCTCCGAAGCAACGCACTGGATCGGGGAATAAGTCCGTGCCGATCGCTAGAAAAACAAGACGGGACGCGAGGAGAGGTTCGTAGCGGTGCGGAGCTTTCCCTTGCCTACCTACAAAGCCCTGGCAGGTAACCTCAAGCCTTTCAGTTCATACCGGTCATACCGGTAGATCTAACCAAGCAAAAGCGTGCTGAGGGGAATACGGGAGTGTCCCGGGTAAGGATGCGACACCTGACAGCGTCAAAGCATGCTCTTAAATAGCACTGCTGACGGGTGTCGCTAATATCACAATCACGCAGCAATAAACAGGTGCATGCGAGATTGCGTTACTTATGAGGATCCCGGCGTGATAGCCAAGTGCAGGATCCCCACAGTGCTGGGGGACCCTAACAAAAATATCTTGGGTTCATACTTTCTGCAAAGATATAATTTAAAGGAAGTGTAAGGAACACTGCATGTAGTTTTAATAAGCATTTTCCATGCCATCCCAACTTTTTCTGATTTGGAGTTATACATGTTCCATCATATGAATTATTATTTATTATTAATAACATTTGTACATCAATTTTTGTATTAGATATCATATATTATCGTCATTCTGACACATCTTCAGGTCCATGAAAAGAGAGATTGCTCACGTGATTATGATACTTACTGTTCCTACAGCTGAAATGCTGATTCATGTGTATGTTTGTATTTAATTACAATTTTATTTTATTTTTTCTAATATTATTGAATTTTTAATAGTTCTTATATCAACGATTAATATTCTTGTAACTTTTTATAATCACTTATTTTAAATGATAATGTTTGAATGAATTTTGTTTTATATCTAAATCATTATTCATTATACAATTATTTCAGATATGCTCTTTATCTAGTTTTATATATTTTATTTATATACAAAATTTTAATTAATTAATTACATTGTACAGTGCTCTTGGGGTGTACGAATGGGACTTTAAATACATTGCACTATAAAGCCTCAGGTTATTAAAATAAGAACTATCATAAGGCAGTAGAAGCTCTACAAAGTCATCTAAATGTTCCCTGTTTCTAACTCTAACTGTTTGAAATACCATTAAGAAATGGAAGCTAGATTGACAGCTGTGCTCATAGACTGGTCAGGTCTGCAAAATAATGCTCTCATAACATAGCCAAAAATGCTTCAGGATGGTTGGTGGTATGGACGTAGTGGTGCACCATCCAGCATGATCTACATGCAGGAGTCACCAGAACAAAACCTTCTCTCAGATCTCATCACAAAAATCAATGTCTGAAAAAACAAAACAACACTTAGATTTACCAGACTTTCTGGAATCAAGTTTTGTATTTCCATCAAACAAAGACTAAACATGAATATGTTTACAATCAATAAAGTTTTGTTTGAAGACGAAAAGAGGTGCATTTAAAGGAAATACCATCGTACTAACTGTTAAGCATGGTGCTGGTTCTGTTATGTTTTGGAGGTTTGTGAAAATGGTGTGCAGGCAGAGGTAAGAATGGATTCTATTAAATATCAACAAACCGAATTTCCACAGTCAGTGAAGAACCTGAAGCTAAAAACAGGTTGAATATTAAAAGACAAAGATCCAACAAGCAACCAAACAGTAAGGGCTAAAAAAACAAACAAGCCAAACAATGGACCTATTATCCAAAAGTGTCATTTTATTTAACCAATTATAAACACATATATTAAAAATAAAACTCTGAGGGAACACAGTACTTACATATGGGAGGTGGGATCATAGTAATTATTTTCTTCTTATAGTCTGGGGGATCTGTAAAACATAATCATTACAATTAGACAAAGAAAACCAACAAACCTTTGAGTCGGTCATAATCCAGAAATTACATTTGGAGATCTTGTTTTTAATATGATATATTATTTAAGCATATGAGGTTCAGGTGCCCCAAACAAACAGATATGTCGATGCTATGCTTATGCAATCATTACAAACTCACATTCCATTGTTTTCTGGATGTCATTTATCTTTAGCAACCTAATATTTATGACTTGCTAAACAACATTTACATGCCGTTTCATCTACACTTTATGTAGCTTATTTGTTATTTTTACAGAATTGCATTTCAATCTATACCACTGTAAGCCTGATAGAGTGCATGTTGTTTAGAATGCATGTTGCTAATATACAAATGACTAAGAGTGGAAATTATATATATAAATCGTGTTAATTAGGCTGTGAGCAGAACCAAGTTAACACTCGTTAACTCGTTAATTGAGGGACAAAGTCTGTCAGCCTTTTGAACCTCAAAACATTATCTACATTCCTTAATGTGAAGAAGCTGGTTCAATATAAATGACTGTCATAAAACTATTAAAGTAAATGATTTCCTTATCTAACTATGTCAACAGTTCTAGTTCTCACAGTCCAGAGTGCTGCAGGAATCAGAGTTTTGCAAATCAGAGTTTCTCAGCTTTCACTCTGTGCTGTGAGTGATTCGTCTTCTTTCCTTTACTATATTATTACTCGTGAATCACTCAAATGTTTCCTTCCTAACTCGTAAATATATCTGTTTTTGTACACAGATTGTCATATCTTCATACCAAACTGATAGTGCTTTCACATATAGACTGGTTATATAGTGATACAGCTGGGCCTTTGCACATGATCTGGCGTGTGATGCAGGCAGAAGACGACACTGAGGAGCCTGACATTACAGTGGTAACATTGTTAAAATTTAAAAATATCAATTATATATCGAGCATTCTTATCAGATCAATCTGATAAATCATTAGACAGAATGGGTTTCACACAGAGAGAGACTGAAAAACACCCTAATAAACTTTTTGTTTCATTCTTCTCAGCATTTATTTTGCATAATCAGTCTAGAATATACATCAGTAATGCACGATCTAGACTAAAGTCAATGGAAATAAAGAAGAATCAAGATCAAGGGGAATCAAGGTCAAGAGAGAGAAAAACAGTCTAAGAGTTGAACAGGCATCAAAACTCCCTAGTAAATTCAGATGGTTACAGTTAGTTACATTCAATGTGATTTTGTGGATTCGTTTAAAGGTGCACTAGAAACTCAGATCTACCCATTAATTTAGCTAAAGAGGATTCGAGGTCTTACCTTCTTCCGAGGCCATCTCTGCGAACAGAAACAAAGTGAAAGTGGGCATACATATATAAGCACAGAAGGGAGGGGAGGAAGAAAGATGTCATAGGAAGGCAGGAAAAGATTTCAGTTTGATTGAAGTGATTTCAATTTGATGGTTTGGGCTGCTGTACGTGTTGACACTTTCAGAACTTTTTTAAATAAATGAGTGATTGTTTGCTAATTTAATATTTTCTGCCATATTAATGATTCCTTAAACAATAAAAATGAAAGGTTTCTCCCAAATAGGCCATGTTTCTACAAAAGAAATGATAATCCCACATGTTAAGACTAAGAAATAAGGTCTACATTGATGATAATATATAGAACATCTGGCAGCTGCATTCACAATGCAAATATTTAATTTTTTACCACAAAATATTTCAATAAAAACTTTTGTTTTGGATTAGTGTCCTGCATGGACAAACTTACATGTTTGTAAGAAACATATTTCAGTTACTTTAACATTAGCTTTTAAGTGAAAATGGCTGTAAAACACAAATATATTATTGTCAGATATGTATGTGTTATCTATGTCTATTTGATATGAACACAGTGTCTAGTTAGTTTCTCAAGCTATTACACTGGTTCCGGCAGACGGTATCGTTCAGGGGTTGGGGTTCGAAACCAAATTTAGCAGGATATCAATTCCGTCACTGAGATGGGGGTAGAGAGAAACAGTTGTCACAGCAGCAGGAAGAAGATGACAAACATAGCATGACTCATTTGTATACAATTTTGCAGTCCAATTGGCATATTGCCAAAAGGTATTATCATGTGGACTTGATGTCACTTGCGGGATGCAGACGTGCAGCAATCCTACGACGAGGATCCAACCGACAGCCATACTGGTCACTGGCTGTGTATCCGTTGTCAGACGATCTTGTGGTTCAAATGATAGGGACCCCTCTTCGTACCGGCGGCAATTGCCGGTCACTTTTTATTCTTTCAGCTCCTTTGTGACTCACCGACAGGCCTCCCTCGATTACTGGCCGGACTTGGGTGTTCCCAAACGCCAGAGGTAGGCTCCTGCAAGGACTTGTCAGCTGTTGTCAGTGGTTACTGAAAGATAAAGAAATCATTACTTCATGGGCACTGGATTTGATGCAGTGACCGGAGAGGGGGCCTTCTTGATCCTTGTCGCATGGATCCACTGTGGAAAAAGATCAGTCAGCACGGCGGTCCTAGTCACAGCAATTACTTCTGCAGGACCACTGTATAAAGGATCAGATGAAGTCAGACTTTCTTGGTCCAATCTTTTGATCAATACTTTGTCTCCCACCTCAATATCAAGGGCATGCCCAATAGGGATGATGAGTTTCTTTTGATTTACCCTCATCCAGTAATCGTTCAAGTTTTGGATGAGTCCTGCAGAGTACTCACTGAGGTGTACTTCTAGGTCGGTTGCTCCCACAGCCTGCATTCCCTTTTGCCAAGGTACCGAAAAGGGGCGTCCCATTATTACCTCATAAGGGGACAAATGGTCCAAAGCCATCAAGGAGGACATTCTCATGTCAGCTAAAACCAAGGGTAAGACGTGAAGCCAATTTTTGTTTCCCATGTCTTGCATGGTTTTCCGTAATTTGCTTTTCAGGGTACGATTGGTCCTTTCCACCATGCCGGATGACTGAGGGTGGTAAGGAATGTGGAATTTCCAATTGATTTTTAGCTCAGCGCATAATAGTTGTGTCACTTTTGAAGTGAAGAGGGTACCTTTATCGGAATCCAGTCCCACAGGTATCCCGTATCGTGGGATAATTTCTTGGGTCAGTTTTGCCACCACTGTCTTGGCGTCTTCCTTAGCACAGGGAAACACTTCTACCCATTTCGAAAATTTGTCTACCTGTACCAGAAGGTATTTGTAGGGGCCCCGTTTGAGCATATGCGTAAAATCGACTTGCCACTCCTGAAAAGGAGTGTCTGGAGTTGGGATGTGTTGATGTACGGCACCGGGCTTTGAAACATTGTTTTGGGCACAGGTGAGACACCTATCGAGGATAGCGTGTGTATCTTTGTGCAGATTTTGAATGCAAAAGACATCCATGAGGTCCTCCGCTACCCCTCTCCGTCCGCGATGAGTGGGGCCATGAAAACTCGCGGACGAGAAAGGGAGTACACGAATGAGGGAGACAGATTCGGACCTTTGGCGTCCACCTTGACGTTCATTCACGACGCTGTAGCCGTGTGTGTTTGCCAGAACTCAATATCGGAGGGCGAGGCGGAAGCCTGAAAACTAGGCAAATCGACATCTGGTAAGACGGGCACTTACCATTGCTGGCTGCGAGAAACCAAAAAACAGGTGTTCAGGAAAGGGGGACGGGCTACCAGATGAAGCAGCCTGCTTAGCCATGCGGTCAGCAAGGGAATTACCACGGGCCTCGTCCGTTTTGTCCATAAGAATGAGCCTTAGTTTTGACAATGGCTCTAAAGATCTAGGCCAGAGAACAGGAAGCAATCAGATCCTGTACAAGGGTTTGATGCGAAATGGGCTTACCATCAGCACCTACGAAGCCTCGAGACTCCCAAATGCGACCCATGTCATGGGCTACACCAAAGGTAGTGAGAGTCAGTGTAAAATAGTCACGTCATGGTCCTGTGAGAGCACACACGCACGAGTTAATGCATACAGTTCAGCAGCCTGTGCGGAAAAGAGAGCGGAAGGAAAAAGGCAAGGCGAAAGCCTCTATAACAAACATCAGGTAAACGACAAACAGAATAACCACACAGGAAAAATACCATCTGCAGGCTTAGAACAGGAACCGTCAACAAAGAGAACATCTCCTGTTGGGAGAGGGAGAGAAGACAGATCAGCTGGTTTCGTGCACAATGGAAGACATGCAATCGTGATCAGTGCCATCAGTAGTTGGTTCACAGTCATCCTGCGCGTTTATAAGGCGCTGCAGGGCATGCGCATGCGTGTCATGTGAAGACGTCGATTTTATAGTCAAGTTTTCGGTGGCCAGTTAAGATGGCCTCATAACCTGATCGGCGCTGAGCGGACACGGTGTTGTGTACGTAAATGACGTAAAATGTGTGTTACCTGGTGGGAAGTGTGAAGTATCAAAGGGTGCGAACAGGACAAATTTTCTGAGCATCCATCACCCCATCAACGCACAGGACAATTTTCTGAGCATCCAATCACCATCAACGCACAGGCAGCGACAGCACGCAGGGACATGAGGGCAAACCTTGTGGCCACGGTTTTATCTAGGGTTTTAGGAGAGATACGCACATGGGCGTAGACCACCTCCGTGCTGCTGCGCCAGGACAGCGGCCGCAGAGCTAGTTGCTGTGTGACCCCACAAGTGAAAAAGGGCAGGTCATAGTTGGGCAGGCCTAGTGCAGGAGCAACACACAGAGCCCGCTTCAGTTTCAGAAAAGGCATTGTTCATGTCATGAGTCCAGACCAGAGGTTCTGTCAGAGGATCATTGTGGCGAATGGCGGAGCGCAGGCATTTGTCATAGTAGGAGCAGTCAGGTATCCATTGCCGACAATAGTTTTTTATCAGTCCCAGGAAAGCCATCAACGCATGCTTCGTCGCAGGGCGTTCAGTGTTGACAATGACATGTATTCGGTCCTGTGGCATTGGAGCTTGGAGAACGAGAGACTTGAAACCCTTTTTCAGCCAGTCTTTGCAACAGAGTGGTAGTGGCTTTCTCTGCAGCGGTGGGGCTCATCAACAGCAGAGACGAGAAGGTCGTCAGCGTACGCAACACAACAGAGCTAGAGGGGATGGTTAGGTCCTGTAACGCAATCTCGGACAGCAGCGGCAAACACTGCAGGTGAATCAATGTACCCCCCTGAGGGAGTCTTGTCCATGTGTACTGTCGGCCCCTGTGCGTGAAGGCGAACAGAGGCTGTTCTGCTTTCCAACAGGAATGCTGAAAAAGGCAGAACATAAGTCAATCACAGAGAAACAAACAATGATTGTGAGGAATCGAAGCGATTATAGAAGGCACATCTGGCACTATTGGAGCAACCGGAATAACAATTGAGTTAATTTTTCTGAGGTCTTGTGTGAAGCCATCGGGCTTGGGGACAGGATTAACTGGTGTGTTGTATGGACTTGTGCACGGAACCACCACGCCTTGCTGTAGAAGGGAAGAGAGAACACAGTCAATACCCGGCAGCTTTAGCTGGTGTGTCAAGGGGTATTGTCGAATGTATACAGGATCAGTGTGTTTAATAGTGGCCTCATAGGGGGCGCAGGAAACAAACCCCACATCGTTTCTATGATCAGCCCACAGAGTAAGCGGTAACTGTTGTAGAAAAAAACAGGAAGAGTGTTAGAAACGGACAAATACACTTCCTCAATATCTCTTCGAGAGAGATGACAGAGAGAGAGAGCAAGTAAAGGAGGGGTGACATACATCAGGCACACACACAGTCAGTCGTGAACCACTGAAGTCAGAGATAAATAAATTTAGACTACTCATAAGATCCCTTCCCAGTAAAGAAAAAGGGCAATCGGGGCATGTACACAAAGAATGCATCAGGTACAAAGAAGGGTCATCAAGACAAGTTACAGGCAGGGGGGGCGTAAAAAATATGAGTCAAAAGGAATCCCGTCAATTCCCACAGAGCTAACCGACCGTGAAGAAAGAGCCCCACCCCCGTAAGTAATTGTCCCCAAGGAGGACATGGTAGCACCAGTGTCCAACAGGAACGGATATTCAGGTTCTCCCACAGACAACATGATAATAGGGTAGGTCTCTGTTAGCTGGGGAAGTGAACGAGAGGTTCAACATACTAATGGTCGCGGGCTCCCTTACTCTGTAGGCACCCCTAGTAACCTTGATAGGTTCTCTCAGGGCCCGGTGGAGCGGGGGCCCCAGTGTTGTGTCTGGTTCTGCCATTGTTGCGGAGGCGGCGGAAATTTGTTGTTGTCCACCGGGCCGGGGGGGACAGCCCTCAGTATGGCCTGAGGCCTCATCTCTCTGTCTCTTTCTACACTCACGTATCCAATGACCCTCCTTACCACAATAATGACATTTTCCTTTCTTTTTCTGGCCCTGGCCATCAACGGCCACGACCTTTATTCTGCGGGTCCACCTCCTGCTACACTCAAAACATGTTTTATTGCCTGCTTTGGTGTCAAACAAACCATCGGCCTCCAGTGTACGCAATTTTCTTAGCAGTATCCTCAATCTTTAGATTAGAACGATCGCTAAACTGGAATTTGAGTGCTGTTTGCACTTCAGGGCGACAATTGGCCAGAAAAAGTACAAAGGAAAAGGGGATTAGGGTTCTGTACATCCAGGTCCATGCCACCCAGATGACGCCCACCACCTCGGAGAACCTATTCCAGAAATTGACTAGTGGTTTCAGCCTTTTCCTGCTTTACAGTTAGTAACCTGAGAAAGGTTTCTCGCTGGCTTCCTTCAAGCCCCAGCAGATATTTTTTCAACTGATCGCTCAAAGTGGACAGCGTATTTGGCTGACTCCAAATAAAAAACACTCCCCCACGGTTCGCTCTCTCGCACCTTCTTTCTGGCCTTTGGACCGCTTTCCTCCCGAATGATTTCGGTGTGACCTGGGTTATCAGTTTCTGGCCTTAAAAGGGGCACATGTAAAAGTAAGTTCTCTTCATTATAGCTGTCCCCCAATTTAATTCTGCAAAAAAACGGTTAATCAGCCCCGGCAAGCTGGCAACTGCGAGAGAGTTTAATCAGGGCGTCCACGAAAGGGAGCGCATTACTAGGGGATGGTAGAAGATTAATGATATCCTTCAGCGTGGAAGGATTCGGTGGTGATATTTTGTATCCCCGTGGGACACGTTTCCAAACAGCGGCCACATTAGTGAGTGGCTCAGAATCAGAGTCCTCCTCGGAATCTGAGCTGACCCCTGAGGGCGATTTTTTGTTTCCTCTGCACGGGTTTTTGGTTTTGTGGCCGACTCTGGGCCACTTGGTTCGGCCTCTGATTTATTCTCACTGATTGTAGTTGTTTCAGTAATCTGCATTAGCAGCTATTAAGGGTGCCTGTGGTGCGGAGGGGGTTCCCCCCGGCGGGGGTTGTTATGGCGGTGGATGAAGGCAAGTTTTTGGGCATGACCTTTGCCTCTGCTGGTTTAACCGATTTTCAGGGAAGTCGGCTTGGGGATTCCGTTTCAAAAACCTTTTTTGGCGTATATAAGTTATGATAACCATCCCAGATCTTTTTCATTACCATAGACGAATATCCCTCGCCACATATAATCATAATACCAATCAGGGTCCCCCATGCCGTCAAAAACCATTTTATGCGCTGACTGTAAGTAACCTGGATCAAAGGTACCCTCCCTAGGGTAAGGGCGAAATTGTGGACTGCCCTCAGTCCATCCAGCCAAATTCTCCAGCCATGGGCTGACATAAAAACCCAATCCACAACGAAACATCCAATCCGAGGGGGGTTTCCCCGGGATCAGGCTTAGGGTAAGAACCACAACAATACTTACACCTCATTAATATTATACACAATCAACAATCAACACTCAAAAACGGAAGGACCGGCACAGGTATTGATACGTCGTCCCCTAGTGTCTAAAACTAGTAACTGAGTATCAGGTATATAATCCCTGCCACCACGAAGGATCTACAAATCTCGAGTGATACCGCCAGCCAGGTAGTCAAAACAATCATGTCTTACCTTGACCAGAAGTATCACGTCGGGTCACCAAGGTTAGATAGTTATGTGGAGCCTCGTCCTATCTGACTTCTCCTGTGTCGGTCCAGTCCGTTCTGCGCGCAGGGAGGTCGAGGAGAAGAAACCATCACAAAGCTTTATCAGCAGAGGGTTTATTCAAGGATCTCAAAATAAACATACACATACAGCTGTACTTATACTCTTGTAAGGCGAGCTTGCGTGAGAAGAGAAGGGGAAGTATGGAGGATGGGGGTACTACACATGTTCATGGGAAAAGGAGAAGTTACAAAGTTTTCAGGGTCAGGGTGACCCTGGTCACAGAACCAACTATGTGTCCAAAAGAGGAAAGAGTTGCGGAATAGTTCGTTATGCTAAGCCTTGCAGTTTTCAGAGCAGGGACAGAACATTCTGGACAAAATAACAACGCTTGCAACAGAACCATATAATTATCGTGAATTGTTAATACTGATTATATCTTTCAAAACCCCAGGGCAGTGGCCCAGCCCAGAAAGGATTATCAAATTTCACCCTCTTTCCTCAACATTTCAATGCTGTTTGCATCCCGGTCCAAATATATTCAAATGACAATCAAATATGCTGCAATCGGAACCCTTAAGGCAACCTCACTTGATTGGCACAAAAATATTCCCCCCCCATTGATACAAGGCAAGATTCATCTATGCTTTCGTGTTGTTTGTACCAAATTCTGACAAGACCTGTAGCCTCAGGTGCCTGTTCTTAGCCGACAGGAGTGGCACCTGGTGTGGTCCTGCTGTAGCCCATCTGCTTCAAGGTAAGACGTGTTGTGCATTTAGAAATACTCTTATGCATACCTCAGTTGTAACAAGTGGTTGTTTTAGTTACTGTTGCTGCTGGTCATTTTTTACATTACATTTTTTTTATGGATCTCAATTTAGTTATGCAAATAAGCTCCTAGAAAAACCTGCCACAGCTAAAAATAACCATCATCATCTTTGTTTATATAACACCTTTTATAAAGCAGTAGTTCAAATTGCTTTACAGTACAGAAAACAGAATAAATATGGTGAATTAAAATAAAACAGTGAAAAAGCAAGAATCTAATTAAAAGAAATGCTTAATTAAAAATTAAAAATGAGTCAATGAATACAGCATGTCATTGATACAGCAATGATACGGTGTGATACTGATACGGTGGGACACACATTTAAACAGAGTACTTGGATATCTGCCAAAACTAAAATGGTTTGGGACCAATAGTACCTGGTTCCTTAAAATATAAAACAGTTTTTGATCATGAACATCTGGATATCTGTCCAAACTAAAACTGAAATGGTTTGGAATCAAACGTAGCTGGATATCTGCCAAAACGAAAACATTTTGGAAACAAGAGTACCTGGATCCCTGCTAAAAACAAACAGTTTGGAATAAAGAGTACCTGGATATCTGCCAAAACTAAAACGGTTTGGGATAAAAAGTACCTGGATCTCTTCAAACTAAAACGGTTTGGGATCAAGAGTACCTGGACCCCTGCCAAAACTGAAATGGTTTAAGATAAAGTGTACCTGAATCCCTGCCAAAACTAAAATAGTTTGGGGTCAAGAGTCCCTGGACCCTGCCAAAACTGAAATGAACATAAATTTCAGCTAGTAATTCTGAACTTCTCCCACATTTCTTACATCCTCCAAGCATGTGATGCAGATGTTCTGGAAGGTTTGTGGAAGGTTTACACAAAATCACTCAAACTTAGCTGTTCTTAGAGAAGAAGTGCACCACAAACGTTCACCACTGTTTGCAGAAGTTGAGCACACCTCACCTTTATGGTTGGAGATACTGATTTACTGATTTGGTTTTGTTCAATTTGATCTGTTATCATTGGTTTTAAATTCTGACAGTAATAAAGACAGACTTATATTTACCTTTTGTACTGGAAGGAACATTCATTAAAACGGTGAATTTTTGAACAAGGTATTCATCTTTATTGTCTTCAGTGCTACTTAACAAATTCATAAAACAATCTCAAGCTAAATGTAAAGGCTGATGGCTACATATGTATTATCTGGTAATTGAGCTATTGTTATTCATTTCAATAATCCATAGGTTTATGCAGACCGCTGAGTTCAGTAAGGAGTCAGGAATGTGTTTTCTCTCCTGTGTGAATCCGCTGGTGTCTACGAAGGGAAGTCTGCTGGCGAAAACTCCTCCCACACTGTGAACACAGATATGGTTTCTCTCCGGTGTGAATGTGCTGATGGCTACGAAGATTACTACGTTTAGTAAAGCTCTTCCCACACTGTGAGCACTGATACGGCTTCTCACCAGTGTGGACGCGTTGGTGCAGTCGAAGCTTGCCCCTTTCAATAAAGCTCTTCCCACACTGTGAGCACTGATACGGTTTCTCTCCAGTGTGAACGCGCTGGTGCCACTGAAGTGAATTCTGATGAGCAAAGCTCTTCCCACACTGTGAGCAGTGATACGGTTTCTCTCCTGTGTGGATGCGCTGGTGTGTCCAAAGATTATTCCACTGATTAAAGTCCTTCCCACAAACTAAACAGGAATATGGTTTCTCTCCATTGTGGATGCGCTGGTGCTTTTGGAGCTTACCACCATCAGTAAAGCTCTTCTCGCACTCGGAGCACTGATACGGTTTCTCTCTGTTGTGGATGCGCTGGTGAATTTGGAGATTACCGCTGTCAGTAAAGCTCTTCCCACATTCTGAGCAGTAATATGGTTTCTCTCCAGTGTGAATGCGCTGGTGTTTAAGGAAATGACTCGGGTGAGTAAACCTCTTCCCACACTGCGAGCAGTGATATGGTTTCTCTCCAGTGTGAAGGCGGCGATGCACATAGAGAGAACTCTGCTGAGTAAAACACTTCCCGCACTCTGAGCAGGAGTATGGTTTCTCTCCAGTGTGGATGCGTTGGTGCCTCTGGAGAGTACCTCTTTCTGTAAATTTCATTCCACAGTCTGAACACTGATATGGTTTCTCTCCTGTGTGAATGCGCTGATGTCTACGCAGATCACTCGAGTAAGTAAACCTTTTCCCACACTGTGAGCAGAGGTGTTTTTTGTTCGTATTTTGTCTCCCAGTGCAGACCCTTCCACACAATGTTTGCAGGCTACTAGAGCATTCTGTAGGTGTCAGAGACTGATGTTCAGTTGTGTCATAGTGGCATCTCCTGATGTGTTTCTTGAGATAGACATTTGACATAAAGGAAAGTGGACAAACAGTGCAATAGAAGACTTCCAACAAGGTGTTCATTCCTGAAGCAGAAATTGGGGGGAAAAAAAGAAAGCAATGCCATGAAACTAAATTATGTAGAAGTTATGTAATTACGTAAATGTTCTTTTTAATTAAACACATTATTAAACACATATTAAGACTGACTTTCTAGTTTTAATCAATTAATTTATGACCAGTTACCACCTAAACGTGCTAAACCACAGATCTCGTACAGAAGGGCCTACATTTCCCTCATGATAGTCCATTAGCTTCTGTCTACTTGTGATCTGTTCTTCATGTGTTACGAGGAACAGATAAATCAGTAACACAGTAGAGGGTCTCATTAACCAGTCATAGGGTTAAATAGTTGTTTTCTGTAAGGTTGTATCAGATTTTAGTCGCTCTGGATAAGATTATCTGCTAAACGACTCAATTAAATCAACAAAGCATATTGTTTGGATATTACCATTAGAGGAGCACTTTCTGTTCCAGATGTAGTCGAATGTACTGCTGAGGTTTTTGCCGTATCCCTCATCATAACACACCAAGAGCTCCTGTCCTGGATTAATGGGTCGACAGCAACGGTAATAAATTCCACCTCGATACTGGAACACCACCAGATTCTGTTCTTCATCAGTACGAGCACAATTCACATATCTGAGAAAGTCATGAAGATCAGTTACAGACAGAAGGAGGATGAAGATTCTCTCTCAAAATCAAACCATTTCAATTCATTCTCATCAAAGATCCAACAGATTTCTGCAGGGTTCCTCACCTCATCCAGTTAGCATGAATCTCTCTCTTAGCATCTATGTATTCCTCACACCCACTGCTCTTGGAGATCTGCACAAAATATTATTCAACATTAAACATTAGATTGGACATTTGTACAGGATTTTATTAATAATTCATACAATAGATTTAATAACCTAACTCACCACCCAAGAATAAGCACTGTTCATGGCTTCCTCTCGATCTACCAGTTCTCCCTGGTACGGTCCAAAGTGAGCACCAACTAGAACAGAATCTCCATTATTAAACACTCCCAGGCCTGCATCAGGAATACCAGACTCCCGAACCTCTAGCCCTGGAGGAAGGCTTTGTCTGGCTCGGTCGCTGACCCCCATGGGAACGAGGCTATCAGGGATGAAGAGAGCTGGACCGTGAACCTCACACTTGTTGAAGAAGAAGCAGCTGCACTCCTCACAGTCTAAAGAAAGAAATGATTCTCACATCAATCAGACTTACAGGTACAAGAGGATTTCCCTTTAAACCCCCAGTGAAGCTTTGAGTTTGTACACTTTCTTTATGTCTACACTTGGAATATTGGAAATCCAAGATGCAGTCCTACATGAAGCTACATAGAGTAAATAACAAACAATGGGACTGGTTTCTATTCCCATATGAAACTCAGCTCAGCTAAGAATTAGAACAGAATTCAAACTGAGACTGAACTTTAGTGAGTCTGTTCTCTTACAGAGGTAATCTTCATCTTCAGCTTCTTCCTCTTTTATGAACTTCTTCTGGAATCCTCCATTCTGTTGTTCTACAGGGCTGATGTGTCCCACAGAGCTTGATGTTCCTCCACCTGAAATTCCATTCATCACATTTCATTAGTGTCAAAAGAAAAGCATTTAATTTATCCTCAGACTGGATTGGATTTGAAGAAGATTTCTTACATAGCTCATCTTTATCTTCAGCTTCTTCCTCTTTTATGGACTTCTTCTGGAATCCCCCATTCTGTTGGTCTGTAGAGGTTGATGTTTCTCCATCAGAAGTTGTACAAGTCTCTGTCTTCATGCTCTCACAAAGATCATGACCAAAGAATGATAGAGCTGATTCAAAATGAGCTGGATTATTGATTTGTATAGAAAATGCTGTCATTGATTGTACAACCCCAAATCTTAAAAAAGTCTGGACAGCATGGAAAATGCATATAAGAAACCACACAGTATTTCTTACATTTACTTTTTTTTTTTTTATTAAATTGCAGACGGTATGAACCTGAGATAATTCATGTTTTTTTGCTCCATTTCGTTTTTAATAAACATCAATTCCTGGATTTCAGGCTGCAACCCATTCCATAAAAAGGTGGAGGGAAATTAGGCTTAGTAATTAGGTTAAAAAAAAGTAAAAAATCAATAATGGTGTGATTTCAAACAGGTGATTATAATCATGATCATGATTTGGTACAAAAACAGTATCCAGGAGAGGCCAAGTCTGGCAGAGCATCTTCAGTTAATCAACAAATATGTGAGAAAAATTATTGAAATGTTTAAAGACATTGTTCCTCAAAGAAAGTCTGGAAGGAATTTCCATGTTTCTCCCTCTACAGTGCATAATATCATTAAACGATTCAAGGAATCTGGAGGAATTTCAGTGCGTGAAAGGGCAATGGCGCAAGCCTAAACGGTAGAGGTATGATCACCGATCCCTAAGACGTCACTGCATCAAAAACCATCATTCATCAATAGCTGATAGAATCACGTGGACAAAGGATTACTTTATCAAACCTTTATCAAGCACTATAATATAGAGTTACATTCACAAATGATACTTAAAATGTTACTGTGCTAAAAAAAAAAAAGCCTAATGTTATAACCATGTCCAGAAGCAGCGTCGACTTCTCTAGGCTCTGAGGCATCTGGGATGGACCATCACACAGTGTAAACGAGGATTGTGCTTAGACCCATCAGTATAACAGGTATTTTTGGAAGAAATGGACGCCGTGTGCTCCGCACCAAAGACGAAAAGGACCATCCAGACTGTTAGGAGAAACAAGTCCAAAAGCCAGGCTCTGTCATGGTATGGGATCGGGTCAGGGCCCTTGGTAAAAGTTATTTACATTTCTGAGATGGAGCAATAATACAGAAAGTACACAGAAAGTAGATTTTAGAGAAACATTAACTCCTTCAAGATGACAGCTTTTCCAGGGATGTCCATGCATTTTTCAGCAAGACAGAACAAAAACAAAAACACATGCTGCACACATTACAAAGGCATGGCTGTGGAAGAAGAGAGTACGAGTACCAGACTGGCCCGCCTGCAGTCCGAACCTGTCCCCAAAAGAGAATAAGTAAATAATTTAGAAACAAAAAATGCAACAACGATGACCCCGAACAGTTACTCACCTTAAGACATGTTTGCAGGAAGAACGGAACAAAATAACACCTGAAACATTAAATCACTTGGTATCCTCGGTGAGAAAAAACGTATTTTAAGTGTTGTAAGAAGGAATGGCAACATTACAAAGTGATAAATACTTTACTGTCCCAACTTTTTTAATGTATTGCAGGCCTGAAGCGCAGGAATGGATATTTATTAACAAATGAAATTAAGTTGACCAGAAAAAAAACATGAAATATCTTGGATTCATACTGTCTACAATTAAATAAAAGTCAAAGGAAAAATAAGAAGCACTGTGTTTTTTATATGCATTTTCAATACTGAGCCAAGGTTTTCTGATTTGTTGTTGCAGTTCCTGTTTATCTAACTTTATATCTATATTTACAGAAACATACTGACTTTATTAACGATGTTATACGAGCAGCTAGAAGCTTGAGTGGAACTTACCTTGTGTGTTAAAGCAGAACAGAGCTAAGAGCTTCTAATCCACAATATTAGTGTTAAACTGGACCAGATGCTGAATGTTGGGATTAAATAAGAAGCTTTTAGATCCACAATGGAGACGAAAACACTCTCTGAAGGTGGACGTTGTAGGATGATTATAGGAACAGATGCTTCTTCTCTGATATTTTTTAAATGGGATATCAGTCCAGATTAAGGTACCTTGCTGCCCCCTATTGAACTGGACGGTTCAGTGGACCCTTTAGGAATCCTAAACTAGCCTTGGTGAAAAACTAACATGCTGTAACATATACATACTAAAATCATTCTTAAATTGCAGCAATTTGTTTGGTTTGATTTTGTGGGAGATTCTAATCAAACAAACTGCTACAATTTCAATCAGACCACTGCAAAAATCTGGAAGCTACAAGAGATTGGATAAAAAAAAACTGAGGAACCTTCATTGAAGATGGAGAGGAGATGATTACATGACTGGAAGAGGTTAGAAGCAGTGAGAAGAAGAGTTCTGGTTGGTTCTCCAGAACTTCTCAAGGTTTCTTACATTATCACAAGGTGAGATGCACAAGTTTGTGTCCAAGTTCTTTTTGTGGTTGTGTAAACATTGATTGTTTGATTTATGAAATTTAGAAAGGCAGTGATCATGTAAATCTGTATTTTGCTGCTCACTGCTGGACACAAACACTAAAACCAGCGTATTCAAGTGTTTAAACAAATTCACATGGCAATTCTTCAATGGTGATGAAGATAACCGCTGTTAGCAAAGCTCTTTCCACACTTTGGCACGGGTATGAATGCGCTAGTGGTGTTGGAGAGTACAGCATTGTAAAGTACTGTGAAGACACTGTGACAGTAGCACCCCCATAAAATTTATGTAGGGGTGGAACACCAAAATCAAAAGCAGTAATTGAATTTCTGGAATTCGATTATGCTGTTGTAGTAAATAGACTACTTTGTAAATATGTCGATATGAGAGTTCAGGAAATGCATACTGATAAACATCTTGCTGTACAACAATGATCCAGTTTTGTTTTATGCATATGTATATACATGTGTTAGGTGATTCATTGGTCTTCATCTAAGCTACTTACCTTATGTCTTAAAAACACAAAATATACAGCTTTAATCTGAATGAGTACATTACTTTTAAGGAACAAATCATTTAAGTCAAGTCAGATTTATTTATATAGCGCTTTTTACAATGGAGCATTGTCTCAAAGCAACTTTACAAGTTTAGATTATCTCCTAATAACTACGTCCAATCCCAAATTGAGCAAGCCTAGGGCGACAGTGGCATGGAAAAACTCCCTGAGTGTTATAGGAAGAAACCTTGGGAGGACCAAGACTCAAAAAGGGACCCAACCTCCTTGGGCGGCGTAGATGATAAATCTAAGAGCGAACTAAAGTCATGGAGTCAAAGTTAAAATAAAATGTGAAGTATGCACATCGACATTAAGTGGCCCGGGGTATGGTGGGGCTGGAGCTGATGACGGAAGCAGCTTGGGTGGAGCTACAGTGGATGAACATCATGTGTGGGGCTGGAACTGCCGGAACACAGCTCGGAGAGAAAACAGAAAATGTAATTAGTTATGGATTAAGAGCACAGTGTCTATTAACAATCACTGATGCCATGTGTAGCATGAGACCCCGGCAGCATTAGCTATAGCAGCATAGCTAGAAAGAGGAGAACTGGTAGGTAACACAGCCAAGAGGGATCACATGAGACATTGGCAACCCCACGGGAATTTACTGGGAACAAGCCTACCGCTACTCTTGGTGTGTATTTTTGTAAGCAAATACATGAAGTTATAGAACGTGTCCAAAACAATAAAGCCCGGATTGGGCTACATTCTTTTTTAAAATAGTTTACTCACCTGTCTTTTTATAAACAAATCTATAAAGGCTATGTACAAAAATGAAAAACAAAGCCAAAAAAAGCATTAACATAAACAATGTAACCTACCTACACTTTACAGCATTTAGCAGACACTCTTATCCAGACCGACTTACAACTTCTGCAATGTTACAGTCCAAACAATTGTGGATTAAGGGTCTTGCTCAAGGACCTAACAGTGGCAAGATTTGAACCCTGGACCTTGTAGTCCATAGTCCAGTACTTTAACCGCAAGGCTACCACAGTCATATTAATCATAGCTAGCACTCTAATGCTATTATTTATATATATATATATATATATATATATATATATATACACACACATATACATATATATAAATAATGGATATTGTATATATTGTTTTTTTATGTATGACTTAACTGCTAGCAGTCTGGTGGTCTCTCAGCTATTGTATAAAGATGGTGGGTTGGAATACCACACTGTAAATATTTTCCCGCACTGTGAGCACTCTTAAGGTTTCTCCCCTATGTGAACATGCTGGTGTTTATGTAAAGAATTCCAAAGAGAAAAACTCTCCCCACACTGTGAGCACTGATATGGCTTTTCTCCAGTGTGGATGCGCTGGTGAACGTTGAGATGGCATTGGTATAGAAAACTCTGTTCACACTGTGAGCAGTGATACGGTTTCTCTCCAGTGTGATTTTTTTGGAGGCTGCTGGAGATTGCTGCTGTGAGAAAAACTCTTCCCACATTCTGAGCAGACATATGGTTTCTCTCTAGTGCTTTGATGTCTATGTAGTGAACTCTGCTGGTTAAAGCTCTTCCTATACTGTGAGCACTGATATGGCTTTTCTCCACTGTGGATGTATTTGTGAATGTTGAGCTGGCACCGGTATAAAAAGTTCTTCCAGTGTGGATGCGCTGGTGCTGTTGGAGATTATTTAGCGGAGTAAAACTCTTACCACATTCTGAGCACTGAAACAGTTTCTCTCCACTGTGGGTGCGCTGGTGTCTACAAAGAGCACTGGTGTGTTTTCTTCTGCATTTGTCTGTCATTGCTGAGAGAACCAGAGCATGATTTCCTGCTGCTGGATCTTACTCTGGCCATTAGATTTTTGCGTTCACTTCTGTCACTGTGGCATCTCCTGATGTGTTTTTGGAGGTTCAATTGTGATGGAAAGGAAAGTGGACAGAAGGTGCAGGAGAAGACATCTGACAAACTTTCTGGAGCAGAAACTGAAAAAAGCAAATCTTCAAGAGAAAGCATGACATTAGACTGCAATACCAATAAAATACAGAACAGATTTAATATAATAAGAGCCAATGTGAAGGAGCCAAGAGTGTTGAATTTGTGAATGTGAACTTATGAGGGAGAACCACAGTGAGAAAAGACAATGTGGTTTTGTTTACATGAAAGTGCAGTGTCCACTGCAGCTAGTGAGTGCCACAGCTCTGCAGAAAATGCTCATGAGATGTCTTGTTGTGCTGGCCTTGATGGACCCAAGTCTTCTGTCAGACAGAAGTGAATAGAAGAGGTGATGTCCAAGATGAGAGGGGTCAGCTATAATTTTGCTAGCTCACTTTGTGACCCTGCTATTCCTGAAGTACTGACATGTTGGCATTCTACAGCCAATGGTCCACTCTGTTTTGTTTTGGTATATTTCTGTAAGGTGGAGGATTCACAGACTGTTATTGATGAAGTAAGGATGGACTCGATGATTACTGTGTAGAAAAGGGCAGCTGCCACATAAAGAAGATCCTCTGCTTGCTTGGTGATGGAGCCCGTGTTCCTCTCCCACTCCTGGTCTCTGGATATGGTGTTGCCCAGGATTGTGACTCTACAGTGGAACCACTGAGCTGCTGACATTAATGTCTGAAGTCCATGTCTTCAGTATTTATCATTCACGTTGAGACTGTAAATCTTCAGATTCTTCTCTCCACTCTTGCTAACTTGGGCATTGGGAGCCATGTGCTTTTCAGGTTCTCCTCATATTTACAAGACTGATCTACCAGGTAGAATGGGGACATTCACTTTCATCACCTCATAGGACTAATACAGAGATTTCTCTGGGATCGGTTCTTGGACCACCCCTGTTCTCCCTGTACACTAAATCATTGGGTTCAGTGATCAGATGGCATGGATGCCTGCAAGGCCTGATCTCAATGTTTCAGTGTATAGGCTCCTCATTGGTGGAATGGCCCAGAGTCTTTTCTACCTCTGTAGACATCTATAGACTCACCCTATCAGGCAATGTCTAGGATATTGTCTCTTCTATACTCTGCACTTTGGTTGTACCTGCTGTTTCTATGTATTATTATTTATTTATCATCAAGCTCTTTCCATTTGTCAGTATATGTGACCTTAGCAACAAACTGAGATCTTGCTTGTTAGCCTCTGAACACCATTAATTTCTGTACAATGAGCACTTAGAGATCATCAATGCTACACATCATGGTACCTCAACTGTTCGTCCATTTTGTCACTCAGGAGAGGAGCCAAATGGCAAAAGAAAATGTAAGTCCAACACCACAATTTCAGCAAAAGGTGGTTGTGACTGCACCAGGACGCCAGCTGTTCAACTTTCTTTCTGTAGGCAAACTTCAGGATCTTCATAGTCTTTAGAGACACAGCTGTTGGTGTAGATCATGAAGAGAAGGAGTGAGGGAGCACAACCTTGTGGCACTCCATTACTAATAGCCTGGGTGTCTGACGTGTGTTTTCCTAGCTGCACTTGCTGGCTCCTTTTCAGGAAATCTGAGATCCATCAGCATATGGAATCTGGCACAGATATCTGGGACAGTTTCACTTGCAGGAGCTCTGGCACTACTGGGTTAAAGGTCGAGACAAGTTCCACAAACAGTACCCTGGCATAGTTTTCTGGGCTGTCCAGTTGCTGAATGCGGGGCCAAACTGACACTATCATCAACATACTGTCTGTAATATCTTCTTGGGGGACTCTGACAAGGCAGTTGAAGACTTCAATTACTACAGAGGTCATGGTGACTGGACTGTGGTTGTTTAATCCTGTGATGTTTGTCTCTGCAGACTGGAAATGGTGGTGGCCTAGAAGCATGTAGGAACAGAGAAAAGTTCCAGTGATTTTTTAGAAATACCTTTTGAAAATTGGGGCCAATTGATCACAGCAAAGATTTATGGTGGCAGCAGTCTCAGCACCTGGTGCACATGTGTATGGTGGTACCTTTCCAAGCGTTATGGAATAAACTATGGAATAATGCCAAATCGTGCACGATGTCTAAAAGTTGGTAGTTTGTCCCTAATGAAAATGGTGGGGTTACAAAAAATATATAAATTAAAAACAAACAAAATAGTAATAGCTACAGCAGACCGAAGCTAAACACATTAATTTAAACCAAAACCAATCATATTTAGCAATAAAAAGGGCTATGAAGTTATAAAAAAGCAGATTGAGTGTTCATTACCATCTGAGGAGCACTTTCTGTTCCAAATGAAGTCGAATGTACTGCTGAGGTTTTTGCCGTATCCCTCATCATAACACACCAAGAGCTCCTGTCCTGGATTAATAGGTCGACAGCAACGGTAATAAATTCCACCCCGATACTGGAACACCACCATATTCTGTTCTTCATCAGTACGAGCACAATTCACATATCTGAGAAAGGCATGAAGATCAGTTACAGACAGGAGGAGGATGAAGATTCTCCACCAAATCAAACCATTTCCATTCATTTTTATCATCAAAGATCCAACAGATTTCTGCAGGGTTTCCTCACCTCATCCAGTTAGCATGAATCTCTCTCTTAGCATCTATGTATTCCTCACACTCACTGCTATTGGAGATCTGCACAAAATAGTATTGAATATTAAATATTACACTGGACAATTCTACAGGATTTTATTAATAATTCCTACAATAGATTTAATAATCTAACTCACCACCCAAGAATAAGCACTGTTCATGGCTTCCTCTCGATCTACCAGTTCTCCCTGGTATGGTCCAAAGTGAGCACCAACTGGAACAGGATCTCCATTATTAAACACTCCCAGACCCGCATCAGGAATACCAGACTCCCGAACCTCTAGCCCTGGAGGAAGGCTTTGTCTGGCTCGGTCGCTGACTCCCATGGGAACAGGGCTATCAGGGATGAAGAGAGCCGGACCGTGAACCTCACACTTGTTGAAGAAGAAGCAGCTGCACTCCTCACAGTCTAAAGAAAGAAATGATTCTCACATCAATCAGACTTACAGGTACAAGAGGATTTCCCTTTAAATCCCCAGTGGAGCTTTGAGTACTTACACTTCCTTATTTCTACACTTGGAATATTGGAAATCCAAGATGCAGTCCTACATGAAGCTAGATAGAGTAAATAATAAACAATGGGACTGGTTTCTATTCCCATATGAAGCTTAGCTCAGCTAAGAATTAGAACAGAATTCAAACTGAGACTGGACTTTAGTGAGTCTGTTCTCTTACAGAGGTAATCTTTATCTTCAGCTTCTTCCTCTTTTATGAACTTCTTCTGGAATCCTCCATTCTGTTGTTCTACAGTGCTGACATGTCCCACAGAGCTTGATGTTCCTCCACCTGAAATTCCATTCATTACATTTCATTAGTGTCAAAAGAAAAGCACTTTATTTATCCTCAGACTGGATTGGATTTGAAGAAGATTTCTTACACCTTCATCTTCTTCCTCTTTTATGTACTTCTTCTGGAATCCTCCATTCTGTTGGTCTGTAGAGGTTGATGTTCCTCCATCAGAAATCATACAAGTCTCTGTCTTCATGATCTCAAAAAGCTAATGACTAAAGAACAATAGTAATGACAATGGTGGCCTAGCAGTTAAGGTACTGGGCTCTGGACCAGAAAGTCCAGGGTTCAAATCCCAACCTGCCACTGTTGGGTTCTTGAGCAAGACCCTTAACCCACAATTGCTTGGATTGTAATACTGTATCAATTGTAAAGATTCACTCTGGACAAGGGTGTCTGCTAAATGTTGTAAATGTAATTCCTAAGTCTTTATAAAATTGTTACTTATAATTTGTATCCGGCATTATCCTCACTCCCTATGTAGTGCACTACGTAGGGTGGATGAATCCATTTGGGATGGTATCTGTTATCTAGAAGCTTGAGTGGAACTTATTATTGTTAAACTGGGTCAGATTCAGAATCTTGGGATTAAATAAGAATCTTTTAGATGCACAATTGAGATAAAATATTTTCTGGAGTTGGAAGCTGGAGAAACAGAAACTTCTTTGGTATTTTTTAAATTGGAAGCCAGTCCAGGGTACAGTGCTTTTCTGCCCCCTATTGAATTGGAAGGCGGGTGGAACCTTTAGGAATCCTGAAGTAGACTTTGGGTAAATTTTAAAAATAAATACTGTTATGCAAATCTGTACATATTTAAATCTACAAAAAAAAAAAAACACAGAACTTATTGTCTCTGTCTCACCTTAAGCAGGCAGGTCAGGATTTTTCTCTTTAATTTAGGGGCCTATGACTACCGCGATATGGAGAATATGGAAGAGGAATCTGAAGTCCTGTTTCCTGCCGTATTTGTGGCACAGTGTCGATAGTGTTGACCACTGTTTTGTCCTTACTTATATGTTCACACACGTACACACATACACTTAAAATATTCCTCTGTGATAATAAACTCAGCCAGTTTTGAATGGAGTCCTGTCTTATGTTCTGAGGCTTTCTCCCAAGCTCTTGTCATCAATGTGGATGTCGCCCCCAAAGTGGCTAGCTGCTAGAGATCAAAAGTAGACAGACACACTTCAAACAACTCCTGCAACATCTGCAACGGGAGACTTCCTTAGTCCACTGTAACACAAAAAGCAAAATAGCTATAACTTCAGCTGCAAAAACTGACATCCAATAGCCTTTTTCTAAAAATAACCTGAAATTCTAGGATGAACACTGCTGCAGTCGTGGTTCCTGCAGTACGATGCTTTTAATCATCAGTATACACTTATAACACACTGTAATAGGTCTGAGTTATATGTCACTGAACCGATAGATAACCGAACAGATGGTCATGTAGCACCAGACCAACACTGGGTATTGGAAATAATCGAGGTGTAATCATTGATCGAAGTACAAATTCTACTAAAAACACATTCCCATAATCCAGTGTCACCTGCTTCAGTATTCCTCATGCATCCAAAACGTCTGGTCAGATCATGAAGATCACTGCAATCATGGAAAACAGGTAATACAGGACGATCCTCATTATGCCTTTTCAGGTAAATCCACTAATAGACAAAGCTAATCAACCCAAACGCAGGGACATTTACCTGGTCTCTACATGCAAGGAAGCCATGGGAGAGGATCTGACCAAATCACAACACAGTCTCAGTGTTTGTGCTTGAAGTATATCCAGTCATTTCAAATGAGAGCAGCAGCTGATCTATAGGCCTTACACCCATAATCACAGACTTACCTTATGACCTAATTCTCACGAGAGATGAACGATCAGCCCCACCCACTCACATCCAGCCAAGGACTGGAGGACATCAAGTCCTTATTTACATGGTTCTGAGATACTCATAATTACGTTTTGAGTTCATCTACATACCTAGGATACCTGAACACGCCTAGAACATACCTGAGCACGGTCACCTGTTCTAGAAACTGAGCGTCCATTTTAAGATCGAGTTTACTAGTTTTTGTGCTCTATGAGAAACAAACATGAGCTAGGATTCTTAGAAAATGAAAAACAAGAGTTACACTTGTATAACTCTGTAGAAACCATCTGGCAAGCGCTTAGCAACCATTTAAAAACACCAGAGCAACACATTTACATCCTTTACAGCATTTGCTCAATGACTCAACAGTGACAGCTTGGCAGAGATGGGATTTGAACACTGAACCTTCTGGTCCAATGTCCAGTACCTTAACCACTGAGCCACCACAGCCTCACACCATAGAAACCACATAGCAACAGTACAGTGACCATCTAACAACCACATGTAATACCACAGCAACCACATAGCAACACCATATCAACCTCATAGTAACCACTTAGCAACACCACAGTAACGACCTGGGACAACACAGCAACCACATAGCAGCACATTTACATTTACAGCATTCTTACAATCCAAGCAATTGTTGGTTAAGGGCCTTGCTCAAGGACCCAACAGTGGCCGCTTGGCAGAGACCTTTTGGTCCATAGTCCAGAACCTTAACCGCCAGGCTACCACAGTCCCGCTGTGGGAAAAGCCTAAGGAACTGCCTAGGGAACTGCGTAAAATACTATTGGAACCACCTTTCAAAACTGTAGCACCCATATGGCAAGCACTTTGCAACACTATGGTGACCACCTGGGATACCGTAGCAACCACTTCACAACACCATAGGACTCACCTGGGATACCATAGCAACACCATAACACCTGGGATACTATAGCAACCACCTAGCGACCATCTGGAATACCACAGCAACCATGTATCAACACCATAGCTCCCACCTACCAACGCTGTTGCACGATTATGACCAGGTAGCAATAGCCTAGCAACTGGAATGCATTTTAGCTGTGCAACCATTCGGTGTTTTCTTGAGGAAATGCACTTTTCTGGTTTTACAAAGGACCCATCACGTTGTTTTGTACATTTCATTTTAAACAGGAATTTCATTTTCCATTTACACATCAATCAACACTCAGTACTCCATAATGATTACGTGAAAACATTTTTTGAAATCCTTACAAATTTATTGATTTGGGTGATTCTCTCCAGGATTTCCTCTCCTGGATTTGAGTCGTTTATCTCAGTATTCCCACAGATCCTCTCAAGCTCCATCAGGGGGATTGTGAACTTATCTTCTGATCTCTCTACAGAGGAGATCATTGTCTATAAAAACCTCTTTGTATTTGGCTGAATTTGTGCTTTCCTCCATTCTAACCAGTCTCACTTTCACTGTTACTAAGAGTGACCCCATTATGATGCTGCTAGCACCGTACTTCACAGTAGGGCTGGTATTAGCCAGATAATTCTTACAGTTCTGTCCTAAGGATGAATCTTTTGTCTGAACACATCAGAGTATCTTTGTCGACATCCTCTTCGAGTGCTGTAAATGCCGACTAACAAACTCAAAGCACGCGGTCACCTGATTTTACTTAGAATTCTTAATTAGATAATCAGATCGGTTAGTGTTTACATTACCCACAACAAATCCTGACATCGTTCATGCTAACTGAAAAATTAAAAAGAACAATGTTGATAAACTTCATGCAGTCACGCCATCAGCAGACGAATTCAGGTTGGTGCACTTGTGATTTTTCAATGTTCTATTAGAACCGAAGCTCCTCCCACACTGTGAACAGTGATAGGGCTTTTCTCCAGTGTGGGTTCGCTGGTGGACTTTGAGACGGTAAAGCTGACGAAAGCTCTTCCCACACCGTGAGCACTGATACGGTTTCTCTCCAGTGTGAATTTGGTGATGAACTCTTAGACCTTGATGCTGAGTAAAAGTCTTCCCACATTGTAGGCAAGTATACGGTTTCTCTCCAGTGTGGATGCGCTGGTGGCTTTTAAGAGTGGAATTTAGAGAAAAGCTCCTCCCACACTGTTGGCATGTATACGGTTTCTCCCCAGTGTGGGTGCGCTCATGAAGTTTTAGAATACTAAGTTGAGCAAAGCCCCTCCCACACTGTTGGCAGGTATAGGGTTTCTCTCCAGCGTGGATGTGCTGGTGGTCTTTGAGACCTATATTTTCAGTACAGTACTTTCCACATTGTGAACAATGAAATGGTGTCTTTCCGGTGTGCATGCGCTCATGTTTTAGGAGAATATTCTTTTGTATAAAGCACTTGTCACACTGTGAGCGCTGATCCTCTGCAGTGTGGATGCGCTGGTGGACTTTGAGATGGCGACGCTGACGGAAGCCCTTCCCGCACTGTGAACACTGATACGGCTTCTCTCCAGTGTGGATGCGCTCATGTTTTTGGAGAACGTTCTTCTGCATGAAGCTCTTCCCACACTCTGAGCACTGATAGGGTCTTTCTCCAGTGTGGATGCGCTGATGAACTTGCAGATTATTGAGAGTAGTGAAGCTCCTTTCACACTCGGAGCAGTGATAGGGTCTTTCTCCAGTATGGACTCGGTGGTGTCTTTTGAGACAATCATTATTAGTAAAGTACTTTCCACACAGTGAGCACCGATACGGCGTCTCTCCGCTGTGCATCCGCTCATGTTTTTGGAGACTACTCTTTTGCATGAAGCTCTTCCCGCACTGTGAGCACTGATACGGTTTCTCTCCAGTGTGGATGCGCTGGTGGTCTTTAAAAGCGTAATGATAAGTAAAGTTCTTTCCACACTGAGAGCACTGATATGGTTTCTCTTTAGAGTGGATGTTCTGATGCACTTGGAGATGTTGCCTTCTGGTAAAGCTCTTTCCACACTGTGAACACCAGTACGGTTTCTCCCCAGTGTGGATGCGCTGATGGCTATTAAGAGTAGAATGATGAGTAAAGCTCTTCCCACACTGTGAGCATTGATACGGCTTCTCTTTAGAGTGGATGTTCTGATGTACCTGAAGATACTGCCTTCTGGCAAAGCACTTCTCACACTGTGAGCACTGATACGGTTTCTCTCCAGTGTGAATTTGGTGATGGAGTTTTAAACCACGTTGCTGACGAAAACTCTTCCCACACTGTAGGCAGGTATATAGTTTCTCTGCTGTGTCAATGTGCTGGTGTGACTCTAGGACACTGTTTGTAGTGCAGGTCAGTTCTGAGACTAAAAACAAAACACAACAACAGAAATGTTAGAACAATTGTGTAATCAACTACAAAAGTGCATTTCCCATCTCACCTGTCTTACAGACGTAGCTTTCATGTTCAGCTTCTTCCTTTTTTACAGCTTGCTGGATTTCTCCATTCTGTTGGTGCACAGGGGCTGATGTTCCTCCATCTACAATTTATTCAAATAATAAATAATAAATGAGAGACATTACTGTTATATCAACTCAAACTTACATAGATTAAAAGGTTACAAGACAAAGAGTCATTTACAGCCCTAATTGGACTCCATGTACAGTTCTAGGTTTATTTCATTATTTTTTGGAGCGTTTTGTAGCACCATTGTTTCTTACAGTAATACTCTTCTTCATCCTTTATTACAATCTTCTGCTGGAACCCTTCATTATGTTCTTCCACGTGGGTCGATGTTTCTCCATCAGAAGCTACACAACACTCTGTCTTCACATCCTCACAAAGAGAGTCCGCAAGTAACAAAATTATTTACTCAGCAAAGTGAAAAGGGTTTTTGTTTGTTTAGGTTTTTGTGTATCGTTCTTAATTCTTTCTTCATCCAGAACTTTTCATGTTGAGCCTCAGTGTTTTACATAGAATTGTTCAAAATAGGATTTATTTTTTACCTGTGAGAGAGCAGGAGCCACTTCCTGATGGTTTCTGACCTCTGCTGAATCCATTAGAACTCGTCTAAATAATACGATTGCAAATTGTACATTTACACACTTCATCCAAACAGAACAATTCTTCTATAAAACACAAGTTCTGGATAACATCATGTTTAACCCTTTTAACATTCACTACTTTAAATTAGCAACACCAGCTAAGACTGATAGAACTTCTTTACTCTCACAACTCCTGATTCTTCATGCATGGCTTCCAACAACCTATGTAATTAGTTGCACTATGTAGTGTGTATCAAGCATTATCCCTCTCTCCTATGTAGTGTGTTAAAGCATTATCCTCTCTCCCTTGTATGCACTTGTATGTGTATAAATCATTATCCTCTCTCCCTATGTAGGTGCACTATGTAGCGTGTATAAAGCATTATCATTAGTCTGTACGATGTAGGGAGGATGAATCCATTTGGGATGGTTCTGTTATCTGTTTTAGTGCTGGGGTGGTACTTACTCCTGTGTTAATTCCCATATGCCATTGTTTCATATGCCTCCATACCGTGCATAACAGAAACAAATAGGCGCTACGAGCGCTCTGACTTCTGAGTAGAACTAACAATCACCGAACAGCAGCTGGAAAGCTCTCTCCATCAATTAAAGAACAGAACACAGAAACGGATTATAAAAGTGAGACTCATAGATGCAAAAGAAGAACCACAATATGAACGCATTACTCTGGAGCTGTTCAGGGTAATGATTAACCCCATTGATTCGGGCATGTCTTAGCGGAGAAAAAGCACATCAGCACAAAATAGGCCCATCTCATACTTCAGTTCAGGTCATCATAATAAAAGTTTCAGGCACTCGAGAGTTTTGTTTCGAGACATGTTTAAGGGTTTGTTTGCTGACAGGATGAGAGGAAGTGGTGATCTTAGTTATAGAGTTACTTACTTATTCATTTTTAAACACAACGCGTGGTTTTTGGATTACGACAAGGTGAAAATAAGCCATGAAGGATCAACTTCCAAAATGATCAGAATAAAACGGATTAATAAGACGTTTAAAACAAACACGTCATCCATCAACCCCGCTGAATATGCAGTTTGAAAAGCAATAAAGGCAAGAAGCTACGCTATGGAGCACAGGCCAGCAGCCCCTGTTATCTGTTATAACGGAGCATTCAGTGATCTCTAATAAATAACCAAATACCACACCCACACAACAACACACACACACACAGATTTTAGAATTTTTCTTATATTTTCTGCATAAATTTTGGGGGGACCTAAAACATCATCAAAGATTTTCCACACAAGTTTCTAAAAGTAGATAAAAGAACCCAGTTTCAAATGAAACAAAAAATATTATACTTGGTCATTATATTGAGGAAAATGATTCCAATATTACAATTAAGTGAGTGGCAAAGTATGTTAAACCTCTATGATTAGCAGTTAATTTAAAGGTGAATTAGAGGCAAGGCGTTTCAATTAAATGGGATGACAATCAGGTGTGAGGGGGCAAACCTCCTGTTTTATATTATTATTTAAAGAACAGGGATCTATCCAAGTCTGCCCTTTCACAAACACAACGTTTGTGGAAGTGTATCATGGGTATGAACAAAGGGATTTGAGGAGCGTCAGACAAATAGTTGTTGATGCTCATCAGGCTGGAACAGGTAACAAAACCAGCTCTAAAAAGTTTGGACTCCACCAATCCACAGTCAGACAGATTGAGTACAAATGAGGAAATTTAAGACCATTGTTACCCCTCCCCAGGAGTTGGTCGACCAACAAGATCAACTCCAAGAGCAGAAGGCGTGTAATAGTTGGTGAGGTCACAAAGGACGCCATGGGTAACTTCTAAGCAACTGAGGCCTCTCTCACATTGCGATGTTAATGTCCATTAGTCCACCATCAAGAAGAACACTGAACGACAATGGTGTGCATGGCAGGGCTTCAAGAGAAAGCACTGCTCTCCCAAAAAGAACATTGCTGCTCGTCTGCATTTTGCTAAAGTTCACGTGGACAAGCCAGAAGCTATTGGAATCATGTTTTGTGGATGGAGAGAGCTAAAGTAAGAACTTTTTGGTTTTAATAAAAAGCGTTATGTTTGAGAAAGGAAAACACTGCATTCCACAAAGAACCTTATCCCATCTGTGGAAACATGGTGGTGGTAGTATCATGGCTTTGGGCCTGTTTTTTGCTGCATCTGGCAGGACGGCTTTTGCCATCATTGATGGAACAATGTATTTCTGAATGATATCAGAGAATTCTAAAGGAAAATCTCAGGACATCTGTCCATGGAACTGAATCTCAAGAGAGGTGGATCATGGCAGGCAAACACCGACCCTAAGCACACAATCCTTTCTATCCTATCTACCAAAGAATGGTTAAAGAAGAATAAAGTTTCACATGTTTTGGATGCCAGCCAAAGTCCTGACCTTAAATCCAATGGAAATGTTGTGGAATGACCTGAAGCGAAGCACTAATGTGAGGAAACACCCACCAACTCCATAGCTGAAGCTGTTCTGTACGGAGGAATGCTAAAGTTCCTCCAACCGGTGTGGCCAGGACTGATCAACAGCTACAGGAACGTTTACTGCGTTATTGCTGCAACATGGGGGGTCACACCAGATACTGAAGCAAGGAGGTTCACAATACTTTGCCACTCACTAATAATTTCATATTGGCATCATTTTCCTCAATCAATAAATGGCCAAGTATATATTTGTGTCCTCGTTTGTTAACTGGGTTCTCTTTATTTTACAAAATAATAGAAAATTTCTAAAGTGTTCCCAAAGGGCTTCGCCCTCTCTCTGTCCCTCTAATCTCTGTCTCACGTCGTTTTTCGCCTGTGCTGCCTTCTGTTTCCAATCAGAGTATTAAGAGTTTAGTTCTCTTAAAAACTTTGCTGCTACAAAAATTAGCGGTTGTTGTTTATTTACCATCATCTTGGGCTCACCGGACTCCTTCTTCGCGCTCTCTTAAAAACCTCTTCATATAATGCCTTTTCCTTTCGTATTTTCTTTTTTTGTGTCGACTGGGCCATTATATCTGTCATCCATCTAGAATCAGATTCACGTAATGTCCAGAAAGTAAGAATTCCCGCTGCTGTCAGTGGCAGGATCAACCATTTTTCTAGAGACGCGAGGGTACTCATTTAATGAAAATATGAAGAGGGGGAGGGGGGATAGATTTTGTTGCCCACCCCTGTCAATGTTTATTGTGGTGTGTGTATATATGAATTTTCCCATTTACTCCAGACAGTAGAGGTAGCTACACACCTAAGCCTGTAATCTCCACCCAGACAAAAATACCATGATATAACCGTGAAACCGGTAGAATCCTTCAAAATACCGTTATATAAAAATTTTTTTATCCATTAAAAAAAACAGCCCAGCTCCTATCTGTTTCCAGAAGCTTGGTTGGAACTTTCCCTTGTGGTTGTTAAAGCAGAACATAGCTACGAGCCTTCTAACCACAATATTAGTGTTAAACTTGGATTAGATGTTAATTGCCTGGGTTAAATAAGAAGCTTTTAGATCACAATGCCGATAAAACGCTTTCTGATAGCCTGGAGTTGCGGATGATCCCCAGAAAACATGGGTGTCAGCGTTGTTTTTTTTCCCTTTTTTTCTTCATTTCTTTTTTTTTATTCTTCTGGGCAGATGGCAAACCAACTAAGGTGCATCACCGCCCTCTACTGAGCTTGATACTGGAGTGAGATTTCAGGAACGGCCCCACCGAACCCCCAAACACCAAAACAAAGAACCATTGGAAAATAAAATAAAATATAAAACAAGATTCAAATTACTGCTGATTGTGATTTTGCCATTCTTGGCATTCTCATGCTTAGTTGAATCCCACTTTCTTCCTGATACTTTATCCAATTGAAAACGAGATTACTGGCAACCGATATGGGCTCCTTTCGGGGTACAAGACTGGTTTAAGGGGTTCACACGATTTGTTTCAATAAACTGGTTTCTCTAATTCTCCAGTTCAAATGACATTAGGTGGTGCTCTTCCCTTCTTTCATTAACTTAAAAAGTAAAGCCATTAATATTCACAGGCAAAGCCATAAACCGCTGCAAATGGTAAATGCACACAATTCACCACAAGCTTGATATAAGGGCTCTGGTATAAAGACTTAGAAGACTAAAAACAGTTTCAGAGGACTTACCAATCCCTCGGAATGGAGTGCACCCCTTGCACGGAGTCTCCTGCGGGGAACGAGGTGCATTTAAATAAAGATTAGTGCCTTCAGGTATTAGGGGGCTAATATATATTTACCTTGTAGGGAAGCATTACACCAAGGGGAATGTGGCATTGAGGTCAACTCTCTGGCTGTTGGAAAAACTCTTTTCACAGTTTAGGCATGGGTGTGATTTCTCTCCAGTGTGAATGCTTTGATGCTGTCGTGGATGACATCTCTTCATAAAGCACTTCCCACACTGTGACAGTTATTGATGCCCCCTGAAAACTTTCATAAGGGTTACCAGATGGGGCCACTGCAAATCTTGGATGTCATAACAAACCCAAAAGCCATAACTGCATTTCTTGAATATATATAGATTAATTTGATGATGTCAGTAGGAGTGTTAAAGAATTGCATACTGATAGAACATTTTACTGTGCAACGACATTCCCTTTTTTTGTGCTTTATAAGTGTCATTCGTTAGTCTTCAAATAGCTAGGTAACCTATGCCTTAAGCGACACATATACTAAAGCTATATTGATTAGTGGTAAGAAACACAACAATAAAGCCCTTATTAGACTGCATTAAAATGAATAGATCAGTATAGCTTACCAACCTGTTGTCTTTTATAAACAAATATATTATAGGCTACGTCCAAAAATGAATAAAAAAAAACATTAATCTAAGATGGACAACAAATGTAACTACCGATTCCTCATCTAATTCGTATTAGCAGCTAATTCCACACACTTGCACTGAAGGTTTTCCAAAAGCACAGTGTCTCCATAATGCCTTAAGTGTGGAAAAAAAGTCTGAAACAACAACCATAACTCCACTCCTCCTAGGGTACTTCCCCAACAATAAGTAATCGGGAGTAAGGGATTGGTAATAGAGGTGAGCAAGAACTCCCAATGGTCACTCTGGCTGAGCTTCAAGATTTCCTGTGTGCAGATGGGAGAAACTGTTCCAGAAAGTCAACAATCAACGCAAGCACTCCCCCAATCTGGCTTTATGGCAGAGTTGCCAGACATAAGCCTTTCCTTCCGTAAAACAAAAAGCAGCCTGACTGAACTTTTGCAAAAAACAATCAACAAAAGAAAAACACTTACAGGACTCTCAGACTGCAAGAACAAATTCTCTGGTCTGATGAAAAAAAAAGATGTTTTTACCCCTCCTCAATTCTAAGCGTCATATCCGGAGAACCAGCAGTGCTCATCAACTTCCAATACCATCCCAGTGAAGCATGGTGGTGGCAGCATCATGCTGTGGGGCTGTTTTTTCAGTATAGCTGGGACAGGGAGGCTGGTCAGGGTTGAGGGAAGCTGATGGAGCAAAGCACGAAGAATCTTATGAAAAAAAAACCTGATCCAGTCACGGACCTCAGACTGGGCGATGGTTCACCTCCATCAGACATGACCCTAAGCACATAGCCAAGATTCCACACAGTAGTGGATTTAGGAACAACTCTGTTGAATGTCCCCCTTGAGTGGCCCAGCCAGGCCATGATTTGAAACCAATCGAACATCTCTGGAGAGATGAAAATGTCCCCTGATAACAAGCAACGGTCCCCATCCAAACCCACGACTTGAGAGAATCTGCAGAGTAGAATGGCAGAAATTTTTCCAATCTAGGTCTGCAAAACCTTGTGGCATCACACCCCAGAAGTTGGTGAAGGTAATCACTACCAAATTACAACAGCTTTAACTCTTTACTCAGTGCTTCAACTAAGTACGGAGTAAAGGGTCTGTTTTTTCATTTTAAAATAATTGCAAAACTTATTTGCCACTTTGTCATGATGGGGAGTTGACTGCAGAATTATTGGGAGACAACGTGATGTTTTTCCTTGTATTTAGCACAAAAGCTGCAACATAAGTAAAATTGAAAAAACATTAAACAGACATTTTCAGAATACAATGAAACCTCCTTGACAAAGAAATAACACAAACACACCGAGATGAAATGTCAGATTGCCTGCACTGCAACACTTGGCATGCAGTTGCTGTCTGAGGCCAGTTATGTAAAAGCTTACAGTGTGGGTCCTGCTTAGACACTGATCCCTTTCTTCCACAAAAGTGGGTAAAAACGGATTCATCTGCTGCCCTATAAAAGGCTCCTCATGAGCAGCGCCCACAGTTTTCTTGTCCACCATCTTCAATTACACACCTGACTCTGCCTGAACCATTTCCAGGTCTTCAGCAAAAGAAATTAGCTGTCACAGCCGCTCATTATGTGCCTGCCATTGGCAGCCAGCCACAGTAGGTTTGCCGCTATGGGGGGTTTGTGGTGAGTGCTTTCAATCCGCCTTTTGCTGTGGAGCGACACCTGTCCCAACTGCTTGTGTGTGATCTGTGATCTGACGAGCCTAGCGTTTATACAAGGGCACTAACAACTTGGTGATGTGTGGTACAATCCTGTGGGCTAAACATGTCCCCTCTCATGGCAGGGCTTCCGACTGGCATTTTTCAGCATCATAATGCTCGCCAACACACAGCAAGGGTTTCCCAGGAATGTATCTACCAGACTGTAACACTTCCTTGGCCTGCTTGCTTGCCAGATTCATCGCCATTCAAGCATTTATGGGACCAGCTGGGACGCCAGCACTGGCAGCCTGCAAGTGTGCAGGATCTACAGGCCAGCTGTAACATCTCTGGTCAAATGTGCCACAGAATACCATAGGGAACCTGTATGCCTATGTCAGGATGTGATACAGTGATGGTGGCTGGCTGCTTGCATTAATAATTTTTTACATGAACTATTGTTAAAACATAGACTCTTGATTGAAATGGGCAGTACCCAATGTAATATATCAGACAGAAGCAAAATATGTAGCATACTGAGCATATGTGAGTCAATTCTATGAGGGTGGGACCACTGGGGTAGGGGAAACGATTGTATAAGGGTTGCAGTGAGGTTGCATTAGTGGATTTGAACACCACACCTTTCAGTATATATTTTGCCACACTGTGAGAACTCTTACGGTTTCTCTCCAGTGTGGTGTTTATGTAGGGAACTCCAGTGAGTAAAATTCTTCCCGCACTGTGAGCACTGATAAGGTTTCTCTCCCATGTGGATGGGCTGGTGCCGTTGGAGATTACATCGATTCACAAAGCTCTTCCCACATTCTGAGCACTGATATGATTTCTCTCCAGTGTTGATGCGCTCTTGTTTGTGGAGATCACACGGTTTAGAAAGCTCTCCGTGCACTGTAAGCACTTGTGTATTTTCTTCTGCATTTGTCTGTCATTGCTGACAGAACCACAACATGCTTTTTGGCTCCTGGTCCTTTTTGTGGCCATTAGATTTGAATGTTCACTTGTGTCACTGTGGCATCTCCTGATGTGTTTCTGTGATGGAAAGGAAAGTGGACAGAAGGTGTAGGAGAAGACAACTGACAAGTTGCCAGTTATTTCTGGAGCAGGAACTGAAAAATAAAAAGCAAAGTCTTGAGACAAATACGGTAAGGAAGTCATCAACTTATATAAAGACATAGATATGTTTGAAAGTACAGGTACTCTGATTAAGATCTAAGATCATGGATAAATTTACTTCAGAATAAGCTTATTTCACAAAGTACGTAACATGAGGAATTTATCTTTGTGTGTACAAACATATGTAATATACTAAACAAACCAGACAATGACACCGACCATATGCAAATATTCAAAAGAAAGCATGATATTAGACTACAACAAAATAGAGAGCAGATTGAATATAATAACCGTGATAAAGTTAAATATACAGTGGGGCAAAAAAGTATTTAGTCGGCCACTGACTGTTCAAGTTTGCCTTCTTAGAAAGATGAGAGAGGTCTGTAATTTGCATCATAGCTGAACTTCAACTATGCGAGAAAAAATGAGAAAAAAAAATCCAGAAAATCAAGTTGTAGGAATTTTAAGGAATTTAATTGTAAATTATAGTCGAAAATAAGTATTTGGTCAATAACAAAAGTTCACTCAATACTGTGTACCATAAACCTTTGTTGGCATTCATTTCCTGTAAGTCTTCAATTCACCAGGTTTTTTGGGGGGGCACACACTGTAGCTTGTATTTTGGGCCCATTCCTTCATGCAGATCTTCCTCTAAGCAGGAATTTTTTTTTGGCAAATGCAACTTTTTCAACTCGGTCCTATGGGAACTGAGGTCTGGAGACTGGCTAGGCCACTCCAGACCTTGAAATGCTTTTTACAGGAGCCACTCCTTCGTTGCCCGAAGCAGGTGTTTTGGGATCATTGTCATGCTGGAAGACCCATCCATGTTCCATCTTCATGCTCTCCTGATGGAAAGGAGGTTTTGCTTAAATCTTCTTACGATACATGGCCCCGTTCATTCTTCCCTTACCACGGATCAGTCGTCGTGTCCCCTTTGCAGAAAAAAGCCCCAAGCATGATGTTTCCACTCCCATGCTTCACTGTATGTATGTATGGTGTTCTGGGATGCAACTCAGCATCCGTTTCCCTCCAGTTGGAGTGTTTTTTAAACCAAAAAAGTTCTATTTGGTTTCACTGCCACATGATATTCTCCCAATCCTCTTCTGGATCATCCAATGCTCTCTGGCAAACTTCAGACGGGCCCTGGACATGTACTGGTTAAGCAGGGGGCACGCCTGGCACTGCAGATCTGAGTCCCTCTCAGTGTATTGTGTTACTGATGGTAGCCTTTGGTTACTTTGGTTCCTCAGCTCTCTGCAGGTCCCAGCTTCATCAGTCCCCCATGTGGTTCTGGGATTTTTTTGCTCACCGTTCCAGATCAATTTTTTTGACCCCACGGTATACATTTGCGTGGATCCCCAGATCTAGGGAGAATTATCAATGCTTGTATGGCTTCCCTTGGTGCCCAAAGTTTGATATATTCACACCAACCGTGCTTGCCTTTGTAGATTCACTCTTCCGAGCCTGGTGGCAGGTCTACAATTTTCCTTCTTTTCTGGTGTTTCTCTTTTTTTTTCGACAGCTCTTTGGGTCTTGGCCATGGTTAGTTTTTTTGGAGTCCTGACGTATGAGGGCGTGGCACAGTGTCCTTATACAGATAACGAGGTCATCCTGTGCCATTAATACGGTAACCAGTGAGACAGAAGTGCTTCTTAAAGAAGAAGCCAGAAATCTTGCTTGTTTTTTGGGTGACCAAATATTTTATTTTTCCACCATTAATTTATAATTAATTATATATAATCATGCCTGTGTGTTGTGAATATATATATATCTATATATATATATAAAATGAAATATAACAATTTAAAATATATATATATATAATTAATATATATATATATATATATATATATATATATATATATAATCTATATATATACACACATAAAATCTTTATTAATTTTAGGCATTTTCAGAAAATGAATTGTGAAGCTTTCATCAATCGAAATGCCCTTCTTCTTCTTCTTTTTTCGGTTTCTTCTCCCTTTATCGGGTCACCACAGCGAGTAAAAAACGTTTCCACCTCACCCTGTCCTCACGTCCTCTACTCTCACCCCAACTCCCGCATATCTTCATTTCCCACAACCAAATAACTCCTCTTTGGTCTTCCTCTTCCCGTCTCTTGCCTGGCAGCTCCATCTCCAACATCCTCCTACCAATATATCCACTATCCCTCCTCTGTACATGTCCAAACCATCTCAGTCTTCCCTCTCGAATTTTGTCTCCCAATTTTCCAACCTGTGCTGTCCCTCTGATGATCTCATTCCTAATCCTGTCCACCCTAGACACTCCTAAAAAGAACCTCAACATCTTAAGTTCTGCCACCTCCAGCTCTGCTTCCTGTCTCTTTGTCAGTGCCACTGTCTCTAAGCCATACAACAGGGCTGGTCTCACTTAATTATTTCACGTGTTATTTTTCCGTCCTCGCGGTTTATACGAGTCACGTACAGACAGAATTAAGACTGAAAAGTTTCTCACTTTACTGCAGCTGTCAGTCATCTAAGTGGTCACCTTTAAAAGTTATAAGCTTTTGAAAATAAAGCCCTAAAATGTAATGCCGAATGATTTCACTTTAGATGATGACGTCACCTGAATTCACAAATCAGGACGGGCCAAATGTAGCATTAATCACAGTTTAAAGTGACTTTATCACGGAACACACACACACACACACACACACACACACACACCTCTGTCACTAACGTAGCTACTGCACCCGGGAGTATGTATCAGCTTTGGCGCGTTATTGGCCAATGAGGCTATGACTGGAATCCGGGACTGGAGCTGTCCCGGCCGGGACAAATCAAAATTGCCCATAAATCGGGATGTCCCGGACAATACGGGACGGTTGGCAACCCTAGTTTGTTAGTATCCGGTATGAGAGGCACCAGATGACTCAATCCCAAATTAATTTTTATCAGACACAGAGTGCACTAAATAGTGTAGGTAACCTCTGCAGGGAGCATTATTAAGTTGTACAATATGTATTAGCTCCTAGAATAATCCAACTTGGCATATAAATTACATTGACTTCATTATGCAGGTGACTTTGAACTTCATCCACATATCTCCATAAAACCATCTACTTTATAAATACCCAGTGTTACATCAAGGCAGGGGTATTCTATACTACATACTGTATTCTATACTACATACTGTCTTCTTGAGGTACTGCCAATCAGTCAAGGGGCATGAAAAATGAGCCTGTTAAACACTAAATAGCTGATTTAATGCCAAAGCGAGCGTTAATCTGCCATTGATGAGAAATGAAGACCAAATTAACACTAAAGTAACTTTCATTAATTGCATTAACTAAATATATAGGTATGAGGTGTCAGTACTTCGTCCGCAGTGTGGCTGCCTTTGTTTTTCTCCATGGGAAAAACTGAAAGCAACAGGCTCTGGCTGAAAGAATGAACCACTCAAGCTTTTGTAAAGACGCTGGAGCATTATGGGAAATGTATTGCCTGTAGTGAATTTGCATGGCGTGTCCTGTAGTTCTGCTCAACAATTCAGGATAAATTAGAATTTTTACGCTCATAATTTTAGTGGTGCTCAGTACCATTTTACTGGGCCATGTGCCTCAGTAAAGTGGATCTGATGACGACCTTCAACCTCACGCTCCTTAGCTACTGATTATCTCAAAACTTCAACCTCAAGTCCAAGATATAGGCACGTGGCAAAAAATGACTACCCATACTTGTTTTACCCTGAATGGTTTTTGCACTAACAGCATTTAGATGTCCTTAACCACAGCAAATGGAAGAAGTGCTTCAATAGATGCTCTTTAATGCACTGATATATCAGTCAATACAATGTTAGTGTTAAATGAACAGGTCTCTATTCAGTTGCCATTTGAAAACAGTGACTTGGACAAGCGGGGAAAGTCCACTGTTCCAACTGCGTGCAGTACAGAGAAGAATCAAAAAGCTTCTCTATCTTTTAGTCTTGATAGCCGAGTTCTGTCAAGCCATGCCAGAGTCTTGAAGGGAATGAGGTACAACTGAATAAGTTAGTTGCCTTCAGTTAGGAGGGGGTTGGTACATATTTAGCTTTTATTCAAGTATTTCCAATTCAACAATAAGAATGGGGGAGTGGGGTTATGTGTGAGATTCAAATCAAACAAAATTTCTTCAACTTCAGTCTGACCACTGTAAAAATCTGGAAACTAACTAACTAACTAACTAACGTGACAAAAAACCTGTGGAGACGGCGTTGAAGATGCAGAGGAGATAACTGCATGACTGGATGATTTCAGAAGCAGAGAGTTCTGGTTGGTTGTCCAGAACTTCACGAAAGTTTCTTACATTGGTAGATTTATTGTCGTGTAATCAGTGATCATCTCCAGTGTGGATGCGCTGGTGTCTACAAAGATCACTCTGTTTAGTGAATCTCTTCCAACACTGTCGTCTTAGAGCCTTAGGGTCTCATTCATGAAACCTTCATAAAAAGGCAAACTGAGAGTAAACTTCATGTAGAATGGACCTTCCTGAAAACTCTCTGCCAGATTCATGAACACCTCGTATCCACCAGATTTATTAGTAGAACGTGCACATTTTAATGAATACAAATCATTTGCAAATTAGGCACGTGTACGTTCCTTTATAATTATCATACAATTACCATAATCCACAACCAAGAATAAGAAATGATGACCGTATAACAAAGCACACATGACCTGACTGCCTGGGCTGGGCTTTGGTCCCTTTGATCTTGAGCTGTGCATCCTTGCTTTAGACTAAGGGCAGGGCTGGAGGTTCATAATCACTGAGTGTTATGGTGATGTGGAAAGTTGGGTTGCTGTCTTCTTGCCTCTGAAGTGTGATCACTCGGGTTTGTTGATTGCTGGGAGGTGGGTTGCTGACGTCTCATGTGATCCCTCTTGGCTGTGTTATCTTCTGGTTTTTCCCTTTCTAGCTATGCTGTTATAGTTAGTGGTAATAGTTAATGCTACACTTAGTATCAGTGGTTCAAATGTGTTAATAGACTCTGTGCTCTTAACAATAACTAACAAAATATTCTGTTTTATCTTCGAGACAGTTACACAACTTAAGTTAATTCTTAGATGTATTATCTAAGTCACTGTAGGCTTGCTCAGTTTGGGGTCTGGGCTTAGATACTATAATATTGTAAAGCTGCTTTGTAATAAAGCTCTATTGTAAAAAGCACTACAGATATCACTCTGACTTTGAATCCGAGCAGTGACAAGGTTTCTCTCCAGTGTGAATGCGCTGGTGTCTACGAAGATTACTCTGTTTAGTAAAGCACTTTCCACACTGTAAGCATTGATATGGTTTCTCTCCAGTGTGGACGCGCTGGTGCTGTTTGAGATGACAACGCTTCGTAAAGGATTTCCTACATTTTGAGCATTGATATGGTTTCTCCCCAGTGTGGATGCGCTGGTGAACGTTGAAATTGCACTGATATAGAAAACTCTTCCCACACTGTGAGCAGTGATACGGTTTCTCTCCACTGTGAATTTTTTTATGCTGGTGGAAATTACTGCTGTTGAAAAAGCTCTTCCCACATTCTGAGCAGCTGTATGGTTTCTCTCCAGTGTGAATACGCTGGTGTCTATGTAGGGAACTCTGCTGAGTAAAATTCTTCCCACACTGCGAGCAGACATATGGCTTTTCTCCAGTGTGGACGCGTTGGTGAATGCTGAGATGGCACTGGTATGGAAAGCTCTTCCCACACTGCGAGCACTGATAAGGTTTCTCTCCAGTGTGAATGCTTTGGTGTTGTTGGAGATTACATAGTTGAGTAAAGCTCTTCCCACACTCTGAGCATTGATATGGTTTCTCTCCAGTGTGGATGCGGACGTGGATTTGGAGAACACGACTTTCAGAAAATCTTTTTCCACACACTGTGCACTGATGCGGTTTCTCTCCAATGTGAATGCGCTGGTGTCTATGTAGGGAACTCCAATGAGTAAATCTCTTCCCGCATTGTGAGCACTGATATGGTTTCTCTCCACTGTGTATTTTTTGGTGCTGGTAGAAATTACTGCTGTCAGAGAAGCTCTTCCCACATTCTGAGCACTGATACGGTTTCTCTCCACTGTGGATGCGCTGGTGTCTACGAAGATCACTTGGTTTAGTAAAGCTTTTCCCACACTGCGAGCACTGGTGTATTTTCTTCTGCATTTGTTTGTCATTGCTGAGAGAAACACATGTCTTTGAGCTTATGGATCTTTCTGTGGCCATTAAATTTGCATGTTCACTTGTGTCACTGTGGCATCTCCTGATGTGTTTTTGGAGGTTCATTTGTGATGGTAAGGAAAGTGGACAGAAGGTGCAGGAGAAGACATCTGACAAGGTGCTGTTTATTTCTGGAGTAGAAACAGGAAAAAAGACAAGATGCAAGATAAAAATTGGTAAGGACGTCATCTAGGTCAACAATTTATATATAGACAATAACATAGAGAAGAGATCAAATTTTAAAAAGCCTTTATGAAGGAGCCAAGAGTGTTGAATATGTGAATGCGCACTTGTGAGAGAGGGGCACAGTGAAAGAGCCCAAAGAGGTTTAAGTGCAGAGTTTCCACTTCGGCTAGAAAAAGCTGTTGACATGTCTTGCTGTGCCAGCATTGACCTACCCAAGTCTTCTCGGTGATGTCCTAGATGAGAGGAGTCAGCTATAATTTTGCTAGCTCACATTTGTGATCCTGCTGTTGTAAAATTCCCGAGTCGTTGGTATTCTACAGCCAATGATCCAATCCCCTGTCCTATCTGCTCTATTTGGCACATTCAAATCAGATGGTTATTTATGAAGTGAGGATGGACTCAATGACAACTGTGTAAAACAAGACAAGTTGAAGGAAAAACGTTCCTCTGCTTGCTCTGTTGGTGATGGAGTCTGTGTTCCTTTTCCACTTCATGTCTCCTACGGTGGAGCCCAGGATCATGAGTGACTCCACAGTGGAACCACAGAGCCGCCAACACTGATGGATGATGAATTTGATTTAAATGTTCCTCCATTGCTTTTGCCAGTTTCTGCTGGATCTGAAATCTGGGTAGGTGGAGCCAATTGTCTGGGATCAGGCCAGTAAGCCAGATTTAGGACAAGCAGAGGGAAGATGAATTCTAAAAGCCCTTGCTGGTTTATTATGTAGAATTTGTATTTATTTATTTTATATTTTATATATATATATTTTTTTTACTTTTACTTTGTTACAGAGTGAACGCAAATTTGAAAAACAGAAATGGGAAAAGACCAAGGTCTCCTGTTGTTAGAATTTCCAGAAATTCTGACGGTTCCTGGATAAACTCTGGAATAATGCCAGGGAAGCATTGAAATAACTTCCCAGATCTGACTGTTAACTGTAGTCAATAAGAAGAAAACATATAACTGGTCTTGACCTTTTAATTTCAATCCAGACCACCTGCATCTTACAATACAAAAATCATAAAGCTAAATATGAATTGAAATATAATTTTAAATACTAATTAAAGCAGAATATTTGTTCATTACCATCTGAGGAGCTCTTTTTGCTCCAGATGTAGTCGAATGTACTGCTGAGATTTTGGCCGTATCCCTCATCATAACACACCAAGAGCTCCTGTCCTGGATTAATGGGTCGACAGCAGCGGTAATAAATTCCACCTCGATACTGGAACACCACCAGATTCTGTTCTTCATCAGTACGAGCACAATTCACATATCTGAGAAAGTCATGAAGATCAGTTACAGACAGAAGGAGGATGAAGATTCTCCACCAAATCAAACCATATCAATTCATTCTCATCATCAAAGATCCAACAGATTTCTGCAGGGGTTCCTCACCTCATCCAGTTAGCATGAATTTCTCTCTTAGCATCTATGTATTCCTCACACTCACTGCTCTTGGAGATCTGCACAAAGCATAATACATAATACATTAGACTTACTGATAGGACTTGGTGATTTTCGGACAACCTTTTCTTAGAAAAACCAGACTCACCACCCAAGAATAAGCACTGTTCATGGCTTCCTCTCGATCTACCAGTTCTCCCTGGTACGGTCCAAAGTGGGCACCAACTGGAACAGGATCTCCATTATTAAACACTCCCAGACCTGCATCAGGAATACCAGACTCCCGAACCTCTAGCCCTGGAGGAAGGCTTTGTCTGGCTCGGTCGCTGACCCCCATGGGAACGGGGCTATCAGGTATGAAGAGAGCCGGACCGTGAACCTCACACTTGTTGAAGAAGAAGCAGCTGCACTCCTCACAGTCTAAAGAAAGAAATGATTCTCACATCAATCACACTTACAGGTATAAGAGGATTTCCCTTTAAACCCCCAGTGGAGCTTTGAGTTTTTACACTTCCTTTATTTCTACACTTGGAATATTGGAAATCCAAGATGCAGTCCTACATGAAGCTAGATAGAGTAAAAATAAACAATGGGACTGGTTTCTATTCCCATATGAAGCTCAGCTCAGCTAAGAATTAGAACAGAATTCAAACCGAGACTGGACTTTAATGAGTCTGTTCTCTTACAGAGGTAATCTTCATCTTCAGCTTCTTCCTCTTTTATGAACTTCTTCTGGAATCCTCCATTCTGTTGTTCTACAGGGCTGATGTGTCCCACGGAGCTTGATGTTCCTCCACCTGAAATTCCATTCATTACATTTCATTAGTGTAAAAAAAAAAAAAAAGCACTTTATTTATTCTCAGACTGGACTGGATTTGAAGAACATTTCTTACAGATATCATCTTTATCTTCAGCTTCTTCCTCTTTTATGGACTTCTTCTGGACTCCTCTATTCTGCTGGTCTGTAGAGGTTGATGTTCCTCCATCTGAAGTCACACAAGTCTCTGGCTTCATGCTCTCACAAACCTAATGATCAAAGAACAATAGAGCTGATTCAGAAAAGTAATTCAACAGTCTTTATATAATATGTACTAATAACGCGTATAAAGCATTATTCTCACTCCCTATGTAGTGCACTATGTAGGGAGGATGAATCCATTTGGGATGGTATCTTATCTAGAAGCTTGAGTGGAAATTACCTTCTATGTTAATGCAGAACAGAGCTAAGAGCTTCTAATCCATAATATTAGTGTTAAACTGGATCAATGTTGGGATTAAATAAAAAGCTTTTTAGATCGAGAATGGAGTCAAAATCAGTTTCCCCAGGTGGAAGCTGGATGAGGACTCGAACAGAAGCCTCTTCTTTGATATTTTTTTAATTTGAAGTCAGTCCAGGTTAAGGTTCTTTGCTGCCCCCTATTGAACGGGAACGTCGGGTGGACACTTTAGGAATCCTAAACTAGACTTGGGTAAAATTTATATTTAAAATAACATGACGTTATTTAACTTGTACATATCAAAATATTTTAAATTCTCCCCTTTGTTTTGGTATTTTATCTTGATTTTAGGTGTATACCTAAAAGCCTACACACCTAACATATTAATTTATTTGGTACTAATATACTTTCATATTCTTTGCAACAATTCACTCAGCCAGCTTAAGTCCGAATCCACATCCTACTGTACTACATTAACATTAATCAATTAATGTCTTAATGGCTCTGCTCATGAGTCCAACAGTGTCAGTGTGTTATTTGAATCCTGAACCACCAGGCAACAGTCTAGCAACTCAACCAATGGAATCAGGAGCTACACTATTTGTTTTGCTATCCTGTTTCAGCACCAGCCTAATTCAGACCTAGGCTGATCCCAAAGTACGAAACACAGAACCAACAAAGAAACAGTGTAGGACAATATACTTATCACTATTAAACCAGTGAGTGCAGTATTGCTGCTAAATAAAGAGGTGAATCTTCAGACACCTTTGATGACTGCAAGATCCTCAGTATAGTCTGAAGCCAATCAGGAAAATATGGGAAGTTCAGTCCACCACCTGAGTGCTGTAGAGATAGTCTTGAAGTCTTGAATTTTCTCTTGCCTCTAGGGCTGGGTCCATTTAAGCAATGGTTAAGCCTTGGAGGGATCGAGGTACAGATTGGGAAAATTTACTATTTAATGTGTTCCAGTTAGAGGGTGTTGTGTAAGTGAAAGTGTTTTTTGGCTGGTTGTAGCTACATCTACATGATGAACAGTGATGTGGTTTCCTTGCCGAGTAAATCTCCTCACACAATGTAAACACTTAAATGGTTTTTCTTCAGGATGGAGAAACACTGGTGTTTATGTCATCCATGGGGTTTAGTAAAACTCCCAGACCGTGATCAGGAATGTGGTTTCTCTCTGTTGTGGATGCATTGGTGTTTTTGGAACTTACCACTTACAGTAAAGCTCTTCCCACACTCTGAGCATTGATACAGTTTCTCTCCAGTGTGGATGTGTGTAGATCACTGGGTGTAATAAAGCTCTTTCCACAGTGTGAGCAGTGATATGGCCGATGTGCAGAGAGAGAACTCTAGTGAGCCAAACTCCTCCCACACTCTGAGCAGTGATAGGGTTTCTCACCAGTGTGAATCCAGTGGTGTCTATGGAGATGACTGTGCTGAATAACATTCTTCCCACACTTTGAGCAGTGATACGGTTTCTCTCCAGTGTGAATGCGCCTGTGTCTATGGAGATCATCATGTTTACCAAAACTCCTCCCACACTGTGAGCACTGATATGGTTTCTCTCCAGTGTGAAGGCAACAATGTGCATATAGAGAGCACTCCTGAGGAAAAAAAACTCCTCCCACACTATGAGCAGTCATATAATTTCTCTCTGGTGTAAAGGCTCTGATGTGCATACAAGGAACTCTGCTAAGTAAAACTCCTTCCACACTGTGAGCACTGAAATAGTTTCTCTCCAGTGTGGATGTGTGGAGATCGCTGAGTGTAATAAAGTTCTTTCCACAGTGTGAGCAGTGATATGGCCCATGTGCAGAGAGAGAACTCTGCTGAACAAAACTCCTTCCACACTGTGAGCACTGAAATAGTTTCTCTCCAGTATGAATGCACTGGTGTCTATGGAGGGAACTTTGCTGACTGAAACTCCTCCCACACTCTTAGCACTGATACAGTTTCTATCCTGTGTGAATCCGCGGATGTCTAAGTTGATCCCTTAGACTAGTAAAGCTCTTCCCACACTGTGAGCTCTGCAGTTTCTTTTTCTGTATTTGTCTGTCAGCACTTAGATTTGCACACAATGATTTTTGGCTACTGGAGCTTTCTGTGGGTGACAGCTCAAACTCAGTTGTGTCACAGAGCCATCTTCTGATGTGTTTTTGGAGGTAAACTACTGATGAACAAGAAAGTGGACAAATGGCACAGGGTTTTTTTCTCATAAACTTCCTTTCATTTATTAATAAACATCCATTCTTGCATTTCAGGCCTGCAGCACATTCCAAAAATGTTGCAACTGGGAACAATTTAGGGTTAGTAATGAGTTAAACAAAAACAACTAAATAATGATGTAATTTCAAACACATAATATCAACAGGTGATTACAATCATGATTTGGTATTATTGATTTCATTGAAATTATTGAATTATTGATATCATTGAAATGTTTAAAGACATTGTTCCTCAAAGAAAGACTGGAAGGGATTTATATTTTTCTCCCTCTATAGTGTATAACATCATTAAACAAAGGAATTTCAGTGCATAAAGGGTAAGGGCACAAGCCTAAACTGAAGAGGGGTGATCTCCGCTCCCTCAGACGGCACTGCATCAAGAACCTTCATTCTTCAATAGCTGATAAAACCGCATGGACAAGGGACTACTTTATCAAACCTTTATCAAGCTCTACGATACAGAGTTACATTGACAAATGCAACTTAAAACGTTACTGTGCTAAAAAGAAGCCTTATGGACTTCTCTGGGCTTGGAGGAACCGGGGATTGTGCTCAGACCCATCAGTATCTTTTTTTTTTTTGGAAGGAATGGATGACCTGTGCTCCAGATGAAAGACGACAATAACCATCCACACTGTTATCAGGAACAAGTCCAAACACCAGGGTCTGTCACGCTATGGGGTTGGATCAGTGCCCTCAGTAAAGGTCATTTACACTTCTGTGATGAAGCAGTAATGCATGTTTTGCAGGAATATCCATGCACTTGTCAACAAATGCAGAAAAAGTGAGGAGTGAAATATGTAAATCCCCATCCCCAAAATTGCCCCATCCCAACTTTTTGAAATGCAGGAATGGATGTTTATTAACAAATAAAATGAAGTAGACCAAAAGCATAAAATATCTCAGGTTCATGACAATGATATGTAATGATATAAAAGTTTTTTGTTTGCATTTTCCATACCGATATAAAACTGAAGTTTTACTGATATGGGGTTGAAGTACTGGGTAGAAACTAATCATTCTTTATGTCAATTAAATTATTAAATGACATTAATATCACTATATCCATCTGTATTTACACACTATAATGCTCATCATCAATGTCTAAATCATAATGTAAATCTCACGTCTGGCTAAGTGTAGTGGTTTTGAATATTTCTGAATAAAATCATCTGTTTTTTGGAAATTTCACTACTTGTGAAAACATGGTAAAACACAATTAACCAAGGGTTTTGAAAGGGGCTCTGAAATAAAGTTGTGGAAAGGAGGAGAAGAAGAAAACCAATTTCAGAGGCTTTATCTATCCCTCAAAATACCAGTCAAAAAATTACTAAGATGTATAAAATATATGGTACCACCAACAGCTCGATTAGATCATCGAGCCGACTGGATAACTTGAGCCAGGGGGACATTGATCAAGAAGCTACCAAAAGCCCCACGAAAATGCATCTTTGGAGAATTTAGCGGTCTTTATGGTTGAGATTGGCCATCTGTACATGTGGCTATCATCTCACAGACTTTAGACCAACGAAAGAAGCTTCTTCTGAAAAAAGTCTGATTTGTGTTTCTGATGCCACGAAGCAAAAGACCTTAAGGTCAAATAAGACCAAGATTGAACTCTTGGACTGAAGTCCAGGTACTTCAGCACATCCCCCAAATTAAGAACAGTGATGCCATGTACATGTAAATTGCTGAAGAAAAATGGTGCCCCTCTGCTACACAGCTGAAGATGGGCAGGTGGTTCACCTTCGAGCACTATAGCAACCTGAAACACTCGAAAATGTTGAGGTTTCAGAATAGAAAGGTGAGTGTCCCCAAATGGTCAAGTTAGAACCCTGACTTAAATATAATTTGTGTTGAGGAAAGCAATCAATTCCTGCTCACCACAGAATATGACTGAACATGAACAATTCTGCCATCTAGATGCAATCAAACAGACATATCCAAACAGACTGATGATGTAATTACAATTAAAGATGGAGCTACAAAATTAAATCATGGGAAAACCCTTTTTGTAATTCATTTTCAAACTGGTGCATTTTACTTTTTTATGTGGATGTTGTAGAGCACAATGTGTAAATATTTTTTAATGGCTTTTGATTTCAGGCGATAAAAGAAAACAGTGGATACTTAATACCACAACCCCTATGAAGACAACATGAAGTACCGTAACCCACAACTTCTGAGACTGCAAAGTGTAAAACTGTATCAGATGTAAGTCGCTATATATAAGATAATCTGCTAAATGACTCAATCAAACCACAAAGTTATAATTAAAGCAAAATGATCGTTCATTACCACTAGAGGAGCACTTTCTGTTCCAGATGTAGTCGAATGTACTGCTGAGATGTTTGCCGTATCCCTCATCATAACACACCAAGAGCTCCTGTCCTGGATTAATGGGTCGACAGCAGTGGTAATAAATTCCACCTCGATACTGGAACACCACCAGATTCTGTTCTTCATCAGTACGAGCACAATTCACATATCTGAGAAAGTCATGAAGATCAGTTACAGACAGAAGGAGGATAAAGATTCTCCACCAAATCAAACCATTTCAATTCATTCTAATCATCAAAGATCCAACAGATTTCTGCAGGGGTTCCTCACCTCATCCAGTTTAGCATTGATCTCTCTCTTAGCATCTATGTATTCCTCACACCCACTGCTCTTGGAGATCTGCAGAAAATATTATTCAACATTAAACATTAGACTGGACATTTGTACAGGATTTTATTAATAATTCCTACAATAGATTTAATAAACTAGCTCACCACCCAAGAATAAGCACTGTTCAAGGCTTCCTCTCGATCTACCAGTTTTCCCTGGTAAGGTCCAAAATGAGCACCAACTGGAACAGGATCTCCATTATTAAACACTCCCAGACCTGCATCAGGAATACCAGACTCCCGAACCTCTAGCCCTGGAGGAAGGCTTTGTCTGGCTCGGTCGCTGACCCCCATGGGAACGGGGCTATCAGGGATGAAGAGAGCTGGACCGTGAACCTCACACTTGTTGAAGAAGAAGCAGCTGCACTCCTCACAGTCTAAAGAAAGAAATGATTCTCACATCATCAGACTTACAGGTACAAGATTATTCCCTTTAAAACCCCCAGTGGAGCTTTGAGTTTTTACACTTCCCTGTTATTTCTACACTTGGAATATTGGAAATCCAAGATGCAGTCCTACATGAAGCTAGATAGAGTAAATAATAAACAATGGGACTGGTTTCTATTCCCATATGAAGCTTAGTTCAGCTAAGAATTAGAACAGAATTCAAACTGAGACTGGACTTTAATGAGTCTGTTCTCTTACAGAGGTAATCTTCATCTTCTTCCTCTTCCTCTTTTATGAACTTCTTCTGGAATCCTCCATTCCGCTGTTCTACAGGGCTGACATGTCCCACAGAGCTTGATGTTCCTCCACCTGAAATTCCATTCATTACATTTCATTAGTGTCTAAAAAAAAGCACTGTATTTATCCTCAGACTGGATTGGATTTCAAGAAGATTTCTTACAGATTTCTTCAGCTTCTTCCTCTTTTATGGACTTCTTCTGGAATCCTCCATTCTGTTCATCTGAAGTCACACAAGTCTCTCTCTTCATGCTCTCACAAACCTAATGATCAAAGAACAACAGAACTGATTTAACAAAGTCAGTCAGCAAAGCAATCAAAAAGTCAGTTGAAGTTGTTTTGCTGCAACCTTCAGTTTCTCCAGGACCACAATTAATGAGAAAAAACAATAGCACTTATTCAGCAAAAGCAAAAAAGATGTCAGTGTTCTTTATAACATGTACTTAAACTTGTAGTGTGTACAGCATTATCCTCACTCCCTACGTAGTGCACTATGTAGGGAGAATGAATCCATTTGGGATGGTATCTTATCTAGAAGCTTGAGTGGAACTTACCTTGTGTGTAAAGCAGAACAGAGCTAAATGGGAGGTATTTTATAGAAGACCAAATGTGATAAATAAATAAATGAATACATAAATGTTCAACATAAAATGATATATAAATAAAATATGGCTAATTTATTTACTGATGTACTTATTTATTTAAATCTGGATTTTTTTTATTCCTGGATTTTATTTTTTGATTTCTTCCTCCAGTTAATGACATGGGTGACACTAATGCAATTTTAATAAGCTAAGGGTGGGCAGAGGGTGAGCTGCAAGGTGGGAATTTCCACAGGATTTCACAGATCAGCTTGACAGTCATGGGTTTCTTGTTTTTATTTGTTTTGGATTTTTTATTATCAAAAATGCATTTCTACCACAGAAATATCTCCTATTATAGATGTTTAAAGCCGATATGGACAGAGACCTCTATTGTGTGCACTGGGAGAAAATTGGCAGGGCAACCCCCACGTTAGCCGTCTTGGACATGGACTCGTGGAAATCTATCCAAAGTCCACATCCATTTCTCCACTTAATTCCCCAAAATCTTTAATTAACCCCCAACTCAAAATAATACACGGTCATTGTCAAAGTTCCGACTGTCCAACTGGAGTTTACAAAAAAATAAAAAAATAAATAAAACACCTAAAAACCACTCAGACTGTGAGAACCAAGATTCTCTGGTCTGATAAAACCACTTTAGACACTCTGCCATAAAGCCCACATTGGTGGAGTGCTGCAGGGATGTGGACCTTCTGGAAGTTTCTCCCATCTCCACACTGGATCTTTGGAGCTCAGCCAGAGTGACCACTGGGTTCTTGCGCACCTCTCATACCAATGCTCTTCTCCCCCGATTACTTAGTTGGGTGGGCCAGCCAGCTCTAGGAAGAATCCTAGTTGTTCCAAACCTCTTCCATTTAAGGATTATGGAGGCCAATGTGCTCTTGGGAACTTTCAGTGCAGCAGAAATGTTTTGTAGCCTTTTCCAGATCTATGTCTCCACACAATTTTGTCTCTGAGCTCTACAGGCATCGTTAGCTGTGAGATCTATACAGCCAGGTGTGTATCTTTTCAAATCATGTTCAATCAACTGAATTTACCACAGGTGGAGCCGATCACGGTGTAGAAAGATCTCAAAGATGATTGAGAGGAACTTGAGAAATCCAGAGCTACATTTCAAGTGTCATAGTAAAGGGTCTGAATACTTATGTCCATGCATTTATTTTAGTTTTTGCTTTGTAATAATTTTGCAAACATTTCAAATGTTTGCCTGCATTCATTATTTCCTTTCACATCAGCTATTGTAAAAACATCCATTGTTGATTGAGATGGACAATACCCAATGTTTGTTTGTATATTTATTTAACATTGATCTTCAGCATCAATGGCCATTCAAAGACAGACACAAGATTACATCAACACCTATGTTTAAATCAAAGCCAGACCTATATACATACTCAGGTTGCTGCCAATTTAGTGTAATCAATTAACCTAATGAATGTCTTTGGACTCTGGGAGGAAACTGGAGCACACGAAGTAAACCCATGCAGACTGCACACAGAAAGGACCCAAACCACTCCACCTGGGATTGAACCCAGGACCTTCTTGCTGTGAGGTGATGGTGCTACCCACCAAGTCAACATGCCACACAGTACCCATTTTAAGATATCAGACCGAACCACATTATGCAGCATAGTATGCATATGCAAGTCAATACTCTGAGGTGGGGGGACCAGGGCACAAGTGGTTGTAGAAGGGTGGCCACTGTGGCTACGTTTGTGGGTTTTAATACCTCAATTTTCAGGAAATATTCTGCACCACTGAGAGCAGTAATATGGTTTCTCTCCAGTGTGGATGCGCCGATGAACGAGAAGATGGCACCAGTATAGAAAACTCTGCCCATACTGTGGCTATGGGTTTTCTCCAGTGTGGATGCGCTGGTGTCTATTTAGGGTACTATGCTGAGTAAAGCTCTTCCCACACTGTGGGCAGAGATATGGTTTCTCTCCAGAGTGAATGCGCTTGTGTCTATTTAGTGAACAGCAACAAATAAAACTCTTCCCACACTGTAAGCAGTGATATGGTTTTTCTCCAGTGTGGATACGCTGGTGAACAATGAAATGGCACCGGTACGTAAAGCTCTTCCCACACTGTGAGCACTGATACGGTTTCTCTCCAGTGTGGATTCGCTGGTGAATGGTGAGCTGGCCCCGGTAAGTAAAACTCTTCTCACACTGTGAACAGTGAAACGGTTTTTCTCCAGTGTGGATGCGCTGATGCTGTTGGAGACTATTTAGCTGAGTAAAACTCTTCCCACACTGTGAGCACTGATATGGTTTCTCTCCACTGTGGACACGCTGGTGTTTGTGGACATTACTCTGTTTAGTAAATCTCTTCCCACACTGTGAACACTGATACGGTTTCTCTCCAGTGTGGATGCGTCCGTGACTGGTGAGCTGCCACCGGTATGTAAAGCACTTCCCACACTGTGAGCACTGATATGGTTTCTCTCCACTGTGAATTTTCTGGTGCTGGTGGAGATTCCATTGCTTCACAAAGCTCTTCCCACATTCTGAGCATTGATATGGTTTTTCTCCAGTGTGGATGCGCTGGTGTTTGTGGAGATTACTCTGTTTAGTAAAGCTCTTCCCACACTGGGAGCACTGGTGTATTTTCTTCTGTGTCTGTCTGTCATTGCTGAGAGAACGAGAGCATGATTTCCTTCTTCTAGATCTTGTTGTGGCCATTAGATTTCCATGTTCACTTGCATCACTATGGCATCTCCTGCTGTGTTTTTGGAGGTTCAATTGTGATGGAAAAGAAAGTAGACAGAAGGTGCAGGAGAAGACATCTGACAAACTTTCTGGAGCAGAAACTGTAAAAAAGAAAAGCTCTGAGACAAATTGGGTCTGAGACAGTATTCTAGGTCATCATCTTATATGCAAACATATCTGAAAGTGCTGGTACCCCTGTCTCTGATCTAAGATCTAGGAGCATGGATAACTTTATTTAGAATTACAATAAGCTCATTTCAAGTAAGTAACACAAAAAAGTAATATGAGGAATTTATCTTATCAAACTTATGACTTCTAACACAATAAACAGATCAGAAAAGTACACAGACTATAAACAAATATTCTAGAGAAAGTATGACATTTGACAGAAATAACACTTACACAAAGAACATATACTGAATACTAAAAACACTATGAAGAAGCAAAGTGTGTTGAATATGCAAAAGTGGTTTGGTAGACAGACAATAAAGAAAAAAAAAGGACAAGAATAAACAACAGGGGTAGCTACAGCACACCAAATCTGAATAAGTTTATTTAAATCCAAACAAACCGTATCTAACAAGAAAAAATACACAAAGGTATAATTAAAGCAGGATGTTCATAATTTACCATTAGAGGAGCACTTTCTGTTCCAGATGTAGTTGAAGGTACTGCTGAGGTTTTTGCTGTACTCCTCATCATAACACACCAAGAGCTCCTGTCCTGGATTAATGGGTCGACAGCAGCGGTAATAAATTCCACCTCGATACTGGAACACCACCAGATTCTGTTCTTCATCAGTACGAGCACAATTCACATATCTGAGAACGTCATGAAGATCAGTTACAGACAGAAGGAGGATGAAGATTCTCCTCCAAATCAAACCATTTCAATTCATTCTTATCATCAAAGATCCAACAGATTTCTGCAGGGTTTCCTCACCTCATCCAGTTAGCATGAATCTCTCTCTTAGCATCTATGTATTCCTCACACTCACTGCTCTTGGAGATCTGCACAAAATATTATTCAACATTAAATATTACACTGGACAATTGTACAGGATTTTATTAATAATTCCTACAACAGATTTAATAATCTAACTCACCACCCAAGAATAAGCACTGTTCATGGCTTCCTCTCGATCTACCAGCTCTCCCTGGTACGGTCCAAATTGAGCACCAACTGGAACAGGATCTCCCATATTAAAACACTCCCAGACCTGCATCAGGAATACCAAGACTCCCCGAACCTCTAGCCCTGGAGGAAGGCTTTGTCTGGCTCGGTCGCTGACCCCCATGGGAACGGGGCTATCAGGGATGAAAGAGAGCCGGACCGTGAACCTCACACTTGTTGAAGACGAAGCAGCTGCATCTTCACTCCTATCACAGTCTAAAGAAAGAAATTATTCTCCATCAATCCACCACTTAAGAAGGATTTTCCTTTAAAAACCCCAGTGGAGCTTTGATTTTTTTACACTTCCTTATTTCTACACTTGCGAATATTTGAAATCCCAGATGCAGTCCTACATGAAGCTAGATAGAGTAAATAATAAACATGGGAAACAAACTGGTTTTCTATTCCCAAATTGAAAGCTTAGTTTTAGCTAAGATTTAGAACAGAATTCAAACTGAACTGAGACTGGACTTTAGTGAGTCTGTTCTCTTACAGAGGTAATCTTCATATGATCTTCTTCCTCTTTTATGAACTTCTTTTGGAATCCTCCATTCTGTTGTTCTACAGGGCTGATGTGTCCCACAGAGCTTGATGTTCCTCCACCTGAAATTCCATTCATTACATTTTATTAGTGTTAAAACAAAAGCACCTTATTTATCCTCAGACTGGATTTGAAGAAGATTTCTTACAGAGTTCATCTTTATCTTCAGCTTCTTCCTCTTTTATGGACTTCTTCTGGAATCCTCCATTCCGTTGATCTGTAGAGGTTGATGTTCCTCCATCAGAAGTCGTACAAGTCTCCGTCTGCATGCTCTCACAAAGCTGTTGACCAAATAATGACAGCACTGATTCAATGAGTTAGTTTACTGATATTTACAGGACCAGGAGGGAGTGAAGATTTTCTGAATGAACTCCATCTCATAATCTGTGCTGATTCTGAATAAATTCATAGAGGAAAAATAAGAAAATCCTCTAATCTATCATTTTATCCTGATTTTCAGAATCATACTGATTTTATTAAGGCTTATCTGAGCAGCTAGGAGATTGAGTGGAACTTACCTTGTGTGTTAAAGCAGAACAGAGCTAAGACCTTCTAATCCACAATATTAGTGTTAAACTGGACCAGATGCTGAATGCTGGAATTAAATAAGAAGCTTTTAGATCCACAAAGGAGACAAAAACACTTTCTGGAACTGGAAGCAAGAGGATGACTGGAACAGTCTTGTCTTCTTTGAAATGTTTAAAATGGGAAGTCAGCGCAGGGAAAGTTGTTTTGCTGCCCCCTATTGAACTGGAAGGTTGAGTGGAACCTTAAGGATTCTGATCTAAACTTGGAAATAAAGGAACATTATGCAAACCTGTACATAATTAACATTGTCCATTTTACTTGGACACTTTGTGTTGATCCTGGGGCACAGCTAAACGCCTGAGAAAGTATTTCATGCTCTGAGTAATTTCTGTGATAAAGAGGTTCCCAAGAGTGACAGGCTGGTCTTCACACCTCAACTTCCATTTGATTCTATGATTCCTTGATTCCATGATTTTATGCTGAAACGGTTCAAGTGTGAATATGCCCTATGATGTCTTTTGGACAGCCGGTCAAATTCTCTAAGAAGCCATCTTCAATCGAAAGTCCACAACAGCGACCGAATCTAAATACTTCTCATTCATTCATCATTTATCATACAGTAGGTGCTTGAAAGTTTGTGAACCCTTTAGAACTTTCTATATTTCTGCATAAATTTGACCCAAAACATCATCACATTTTTCCCCCTCACACATACTTTTGCCACTCACTTAATATATCATATTGGAATCATTTTCCTCAATAAATAAGATGACCATAAAGTGTAATATGTTGTCTCATTTGTTTAAAAAACTGGGTTCTTTTTATCTACTTTTAGGACTTGTGTGAAAATCTGATGATGTTTTAGCGTCATATTTATGCAGAAATATTGAAAACTCTAAAGGGTTCACAAACTTTCAAGCACCACTGTAGAAGCACTTTGTAGTTCTTCAATTTCAGACTGTAGTCCATCTGTTTCTGTACATACTTTTTTGTCCCCTTTGCTCTATACTCTAATGGTCAGGACCCTCACAGGGAACATCACCGATCAGGTATTATTTGGGTGGAGGATCATTCTCAGCACTGCAGTGACACTGATGTGGTGGTGGTGTGTTAGTGTGTGTTGTACTGGTATGAGTAGACCAGACACAGCAGTGCTGCTGGAGTTTTTAAACACTGTGTTCACTCACTGTGCACTCTATTAGACACATCTACCATATTGCTCCACCTTGTAGATGTAAAGTCAGAGAGAGTAGCTCATCTGTTGTCATACGGTTTGTGTCAGTCATCCTCTAATCCATCAGTGCTCACAGGATGCTGCCTACAAGATGCTAGTGGGCGGACATTTTTGGCTGTTGGACTATTTTCAGTCCAACAGTGACAATGATGTGTTTAAAACCTCCAGCAGCACTGCTGTGTCTGATCCATTCATTCCAGCCCAACACACGTTAACACACCACCACCACATCAGTATCACTGCAGTGCTGTGCTGAGAATGATCCTCCACCCAAATAGTACCTGATCTCTGATGTTCCCGTGGGGGTCCTGACCATTAGAGACTACAGTATAGTGGATGCACAAAGCATGTAGAGAATCTATAGTCTGTAATTGTAGAACTACAAAGTGTTTCTATACTGTAAATGGAACAAATTAAATCAGTATAGAAACAAGGAAGTGGTCATAATAAAGTGATTGGACAGTGTATATTGCATGCACACAATGTCTAAGTATATCAACATTCTATCAGCATATATATAAGCATGGTTGTTAGATTGTTGGGGTTTACAGACGGTACTGCTCATAATAACATCAAATAATACAAAACAGTCAAAAGAAACTATTTCCTAGGAAAATGATGAGGTTAACAAGTCTAAAGCATGCATAATTATTAAATTAAATTGTCCAGCTATTACAAAGAAAGGAAAGTCAAGGAAAAGAAAGAAAAAATATCCAAAATAACCCAAGAGACATGTGATACACTTGAACGATTTAATCAGGTTAATACCAAATGAAAGAAATGGATGAATTAAGTGCTATTGTAACTGATATTCAATAGGGCTATGCAGTGTCTGGCATCATTTCAGTGAAGATTTGTAAAGTAAAGTGGGTCTGATTGTCTGATGGTCATCGGATCAAGGCAAATTCTGACCCATAATATCCCAAAATTTCAGCCTTAAAGCTCTCAGCTACTGATGTAAAGTCCAAGATACAGTCATGTGGCAGAAAACAATTACAGCTAATGCTATTGGAATCTCATGCTACACTTAGTATCAGTGGTTCAAATGTCCTGTGTTAACAGATTTAACAATAACGAGCTACATATTCTGTTTTCTCTTTGAGCTTTTTGGTCCGGTACCAGTTCCCATGCTAAGATGCCCCTCCACTCTGGCTCCACTCAAGCGGTTCTTCCATCATCAGTTCTGCCCTCACAACGTTACTCAAACCACATCAGGGTGCAGAAACTCCCTCCATCCTCTGGTTGACTGAGCATGCCATTTCCTCAAAACATTCCCACATGAGGTCATACAGTGACTCTGTATACTGGACTAAATGCCACTGTAAAAATGTAACGCTGCATTGAGACAATGCTCCTGACTGAAATAAATCTGACTTTGACTTTAAGCATTTAAAGGGTTTTGACTTTGAGCATTTAAAGAGTTTCTTTCCAGTGTGAATGCGCTGGTGTCTACGAAGATCACTCTGAGTAGTAAAGCTCTTTCCACACTGTGAGCAGTAATATGGTTTGCCTCCAGTGTGTATGCGCTGGTGTCTATGAAGATTACTTTGTTTAGTAAAGCACTTTCCACACTGTAAGCAGTTATATGGTTTCTCTCCGGTGTGAATGGTTTGGTGCTGTTGTACTGAACGTCGTCTGGTAAAGCTCTTCCCACATTCTGAGCACTGATACGGTTTCTCTCCAGTGTGCATGCGCTGGTGAACTTTGAGAATGTACTTGTTTACAAAACTCTTCCCACACTGTGAGCAGTGATACGGTTTCTCTCCACTGTGATTTTTTTGTGCCGGTGGAAATTACTGCTGTTTAAAAAGTTCTTCCCACATTCTGAACAGCTGTATGGTTTCTCTCCAGTGTGGATACGTTGATGTGCGTGGAGGGAACTCTGCTGAGTAAAACTCTTCCCACACTGTGAGCAGTAAAATGGCTTTTCTGCAGTGTGGACGCGTTGGTGGATGTTGAGATAGCACTGATACAGAAACCTCTTCCCACACTGCGAGCACTGATGCGGTTTCTCCCCAGTGTGAATGCGCTGGTGTTGTTGGAGATTACAAAGTTGACTAAAGCTTTTCCCACACTGTGAGCAGTAATATGGTTTTTCTCCAGTGTGGATGCGGACGTGGGTTTGGAGACCGCTACTTACAGAAAATCTTTTTCCACACACCGCACACTGATGCGGTTTTTCTCCAGTGTGAATGCACTGGTGTCTATTTAGGGATCTCCAAAGAGTAAAACTCTTCCCACACTGTGAGCACTGATATGGCTTCTCTCCACTGTGAATTTTTTGGTGCTGGTGGAAATTACTGCTGTCAGAAAAGCTCTTACCACATTCTGAGCACTGATATGGTTTCTCTCCACTGTGAATTTTCTGGTGCTGGTGGAGATTACTCTGTTTAGTAAAGCTCTTCCCACACTGGGAGCACTGGTGTATTTTCTTCTGCATTTGATTGTCATTGCTGAGAGAACCACAGCATGCTTTCCTGCAGCTGGATCTTGTTGTGGCCATTAGACTTGCACAGTCACTTGTGTCACTGTGGCATCTCCTGATGTGTCTTTGGAGATACATTTGTGATGTTAAGGAAAGTGGACAGAAGGTGCAGGAGAAGACATCTGACAAGTTGCTGTTCATTTCTGGATCAGAAACTGAAAAAAAGCAAAGGTTTGAGAAAGTTGGTAAGGAGGTCAACAACTTATATGTAGACATGTCTGAAAAAGATGCTACCCCTGTCTCTGATCTAAGATCTAAGACTATGGATAACATCACTTCAGAATCTTATTTCACTTATTTCATTTTGTTGTTATGCATGCAAACAAATTTAATATAAATTTCCCCATTGTGGGACAAAAAGGATTATCTTATCATACTGTATACGGAATATACTAAACAGAGGTGGGGTTCCCAACACATTCGTAATTTATAACAACGCACTTAAGAACATTCTCAAACTGACATGCTTTTTTCGCTGAAACCCTCCATGACGCACTTAGTACATAAACTCGTTCATAAATGTAAAAGTACTCTGACCCATTCGAACTCACAAATTACTTCTTAAATTGACTTTTACATGCAGTTGTTCCTCAAAAAGAGGCTGCTAATTTCTCATTAAAATACACTCAACGATGCATTGGTATATGCACGGCAACAGCAATATATAAGCTTATATACAATACTGTCTTAAAATACCACTAAACTGGATGCATTTCTCAAAGAACAGCTTCTATAGGCTACAGTGGTAAGTTTTTTACACTTAAGGAATAGCAGCATCTGCCAGCTTCATTGGTATGCCAAGTTTGAACACGTTCTATGTGTGTGTGAGGAAGTTGTGATCAGGAATGGTCTTTTTGGAAAGGGTAGAAGCCAAGGAACCAGGGTGAAAGGACCAGGTGAAAAGGTTCAGATATGCGTGAATGCTGAAGGAAGTTTGGACAGATGATCATTTTTGGAAGGGCAGAGTGTACGAATCCAATATACAGGACAGGGTGAAAAAGGTTAAGATATGCTCAATCCCCTGATAATTTTCATGAAGATTTTAGTTTTATAAATCATTGGTGTGTTCGAATCAGGCAAGACGTTGAGTTAAATATATCATTGGGCAGATGACACAGTGATATTTGAGAAGTGAAATGAAGTTTATAGGATTTACAGAAAGTGTGGCAGTAATTATTCAAACAAAATTAGGGCAGGTGCATAAATTTTGTGCACCCCAACAGAAAAATGACATCAATATTTAGTAGATATCCTCCTTTTGTAGAAATACAGCCGCTAAAACGCTTTCCTACAGCTTCCAGTCTGGATTCTGGTTGAAGGTGCTTTGACCATTCTTCTTTAGAAACAATCTCCAGTTCAGTCAGTTTGATGGTTTCCGAGCATGGACAGGCCCCATTTTCAGTAATATTCATGTCTGGGGACTGAGGATGGCCATCCAGAACGTTGTTAACTGTGGTTCCCTCTGCATGAATGCCTTAGTAGATTTTGAGCAGGGTTTGGGGTCACTGGCCTCGGTGCAACTTTGTCACTGATTCTTGAACATTGTTCTCAAGATCTGGAGATATTAACTGGAATCCATGCGACCCTCAACTTTAACAAGATTCCTAGTACCTGCACTGGCCACACAGTCCCACAGCATGATGGAACCGCCACCAAATTTTTATTTACTGTGGGTAGAACTGTTTGTCTTGGGATTGCTGTGTTTCTTCTTTTTTCCGCTCCATGTTATGTCAAATAACTCAATTTTAGTTTCAATCAGTACACAGCACTTTATTCCAAAATGAAGCTGGATTGTCCAAATGTGCTGTAGCACACACTCAAGTGACTCTGTTTGTGGCGTGTCTTGCAGAAAAGGCTTCTTCTTCTTCTGCATTACTCTCCCATACAGGGCCTCTCCTTGTGCAAAGTGCGCTGTATAGGTTGATAACGATGAACAGTGACACCATCTGCAGCAAGATGAGGTTGTAGGTCTTTGGAGGTGGTCTGTGGCTTGACTATGACTGTTCTCACCATCCTTTCGCCTCTGCCTATCGAGATTTTTTCTTGGTCTGCCACTTCGGGAGTTTTCCTAAACTAGAACTGTTCCTGTGGAATCTTCCTTGCCTCACTATGTTCCTCACAGTGGAAACTGACAGCTGAAATCTCTGAAGAGCTTTTTTTCCTTTCCCTGAACCATGATGTTTGAACAACCTTTGGTTCACAGGCCATTTGAGAGTTTGTGTTCTGAGGCTCCCATGTTGCCACTCTTCAGAGAAGATGCAAAGAGGAGAAAAACTTCCAATTGGCCACCTTAACACTTTCTCATAGTTGGATTCACTTGTGTATGTAGATCAAGGGTCAATGAGCTTACAAAACAAATTTTGTGTTCCAATATTTAGTGCTAAAGGTATTCAAATGACAAGGGTGCCAAAATTTATGCACCTGCCTAATTTTGTTTGAATAATTACTGCACACTTTCTGTAAAACCTATAAACTTAATTTCACTTCTGAAATATCACGGTGTTCATCTGCTATATGATATATTTACCTGAAACTGCTGAGCTGGACAACCAATGATTTATAAAGAAAAATCATGAAAATTATCAGGGGTGCCCAAACTTTTTCATACGACGTGTATGTATGGATGCTCATAGTCAGAATTTTGTTCGAATTTGAAAGAAAAAAAAAACCTCAAACAGACCGGATCGAAAGCTGTTCTTTGCTCACTTTCTCCTCAGCCAGCAGTCTTAGCACCTGGTGCACACGTATACGGCGGTACATCAATACTGACCAAAACCTTTCCCACGGTACCCAGAATAAACTCTAGGAGAAATGCCAGGTTGTGCATTGTCCCTGAGAGTTGGTAGTTTTTTTTTTTTCCATACTGAAAGTGGTCTGGTTAGACACACCATAAACAAAAATTAAATTAATTAACTAAAAAAGTAAACAAGCGTTAGCTACAGCACACCAAAGCTTAATTTTAGTTTTAAAAAATCATGAAAGTATAATTAAAGCAAAATGTTCAATACCATTAGAGGAGCTCTTTCTGTTCCAGATGTTTTTTCGAATGTACTGCTGAGGTTTTTGGCCGTATCCCTCATCATAACACACACCAGAGCTCCTGTCCTGGATTAATGGGTCGACAGCAACGGTAATAAATTCCACCACCCCGATACTGGAACCACCACCAGATTCTGTTCTTCATCAGTACGAGCACAATTCACATATCTGAGAAAGTCATGAAGATCATTTACAGACATCAACCATATCGATTCATTGTAATCATCAAAGATCCCCAACAGATTTCTGCAGGGGTCCTCACCACGGTCATCCAGTTAGCATGAGATCTCTCTCTCTTAGCATCTATGTATTTCCTCACACTCACTGCTCTTGGAGATCTGCACAAAATATTATTCAACATTATGCATTATACCGGACATTTGTACAGATTTTAATTAATAATTCCTACAACAGATTTAATAATCTAACTCACCACCCAAGAATAAAGCACTGTTCATGGCTTCCTCTCGATCTACCAGTTCTCCCTGGTAACGGTCCAAAGTGAGCACCAACTGGACACGGATCTCCATATTATAACACCTCCCAGCCCTGGCATCAGGAATACCAGACTCCCGAAACCTACCCTAGCCCTGGAGGAAGGCTTTGTCTGGCTTCGGCTCGGTCGCTGACCCCCATAGGAACGGGGCTAGCTCAGGGATGAAGAAGACACCGGAGACCGTGAACCTCACACTTGTTGAAGAGAAGAAGCAGCTGCAACTCCTTCACAGTCTAAAGAAAGAAATGAGTCTCACATCAAGCACACTTACAGGTACAAATAGGATTTTCCCTTTAAACCACAGTGGAGCGCTTTGAGTTTTTACACTTCCTTATTTCTACACTTGGGATATTGCAAATCCAAGAGCAGTCCTACATGAAAGCTAGATAGAGTAAATAAACAATGGGAACTGGTTTTCTATTCCCTAGGAAAGCTTATTTCAGATAAGAATTAGAACAGAATTCAAACTGAGACTGGACTTTAATGAGTCTGTTCTCTTACAGAGGTCATCTTCATCTTCAGCTTCTCCCTTCTTCCTCTTTTATGAACTTCTTCTTGAATCCTCCATTCTGTTGTTTTCTACAGAGCTGACATGTCTCACAGAGCTGTGATGTTTCCCTCCACCTGAAATTTTAAATTACCTTTAATCAATTGTGAAAAGAAAAAGCACACTTTTTTATCCTCAGACTGGAGTGGATTTGAAGAAGATTCCTTACAGAGATCATCTTTATCTTCAGCTTCTTCCTCTTTTATGAACTTATTCTGGAATCCTCCATTCTGTTGGTCTGTAGAGATTGATGTTCCTCCATCAGAAGCTGTACAAGTCTCGGTCTTCATGCTCTCACAAACCTAATGACCAGAGAACAGAGCTGATTCAGTGAATTAGTTTATTGATTTTTACCCCATCAGGAGTGGGTGGATGTTTTCTTAATGAACTCCATATCATAATCTTTGCGAATTCATAGAGAACACATAAGAAAATGCTTGATTGTTGTTCCTACTTATCTAACTTTATATTTTCAGAATCACACTGATTTTATTAACAGTGTTATCTGAGCAGCTAAAAGCTTGAGTGGAACTTACCTTGTGTGTTAAAGCAGAACAGAGCTAAGACCTTCTAATCCACAATATTAGTGTTAAACTGGATCAGATGCTGAATGCTGGGATTAAATAAGAAGCTTTTAATCCACAATTGAGACAAAAACATTCTGGAGCTGGCAGTTCGAGAATGAATGGGAGAGTTGTCTTCTTTGATATTTTTAAAATGGAAAGTTAGTGCAGGTTCAGTTGCTTTGCTGCCCCCTATTGAACTGCAAGAGATTGTGGAAACTTAAGGATTCTAACCTGGACATGGAAACATGGTAGACATTACGCAAATCTGTACATGTTTAAAATTGTCCATTTTACTTGGACAGTTTGTGTTGATGTTGGGGCACAGCTAAACGGCTGGGAAAGTATTTCATGTTCTGAGTAATGTCAGGCAAAGGATTCTGTGATACAGAGTTCCACAAGAGTGACAGGCTGGTCTTCACACCTCAACTTCCATAATTCAGTGGTCCACTTCAGATGCTGAAACAGTCCAAGTGTGAAAACAGCCTATGATGTCTTTTGGACAGCCAGTCAGATCGTCTGTGGAGCTACTGCATCTTCAATCGACATTTTTCAACAGCAACCGAATTGAAATACTTCTCATTCATTCATAATTTTTAACATGGCTGCTGCGGCACTTGTTTGTTGTGCTGGTTGTGCATGTGAGCAAACAGGTTTACTCAGTGAAACACCGACTGAGCAACCTGTTTCAGTAGCTCTGTTTATAGGTGACTCTTTGTGAAGACATGAATTAATTACTCCTACTCCACACAGAACTCGCTCTACCTGTCATCTTACTTCATCATTCATAAACTAAATGCACTCAGAGTTTTTTTTTAATGATCTCATTAGTGTAAACGCAGACTGTTCCTATAAGAAATCATGATTATTTACCATTAGATCACTGTTAGAGAATTGTGGCATTAATAATAACTTTTAATGAATAAACAAGGCACCATCCGATTCCTTTCACTTCGGCAATCAGCGATACCAGTTAATTTTGAACAAATACGAATATTTAAAATCACAGCCTCTATCTTAACACCAAAACCATCAACCAGTCATCTAATTATCTTGTATTGAATGATGAAGTCTGTCACTCTCCCACCCAAAGAATATTTCAAAAACAGGAAAAGCTTATTAAATGCAAAAGCGACAAAATCTGAGTAGTAAATTTGAGAACACAATGGAAATATGATCACAATATTTAAGACTACAGTAAAATCTTTGTGGATATGAGTATCTAACTCGATAAGACGCCTTTAATAACAGATTTACAATGGATTCAGTATCTATTAGATTATGAGTAGTTTGGGGTGGTTGGGAGTGATTAATAAACCGACTTAGATTACTTAGATTGTTCTTCCTATTGAATGTTACACAGATATATGATTATAAACTGTCTAATCAATTTAATTACGACTAACTCGTTTCTACACTGATTGTCCATTTAATCAGTTTCACTAACCACATACAGCGGTGCTTGAAAGTTTGTGAACCCTTTTAGAATTTTTCTGTATTTCTGCATAACTATGACCTAAAACATCATCAGATTTTTCACACAAGTCCTAAAAGTAGATAAAGAGAAACCCAGTTAAACAAATGAGACAAAAATATTATACTTGGTCATTTATTCATTGAGGAAAATGATCCAATATTACATATTAGTGAGTGGCAAAAGTATGTGAACCTTTTTTGCTTTCAGTATCTGGTGTGGACCCCCCCTGGGCAGCAAATAACTGCAGCTAACGTTTCCTGTAGCTGTTGATCAGTCCTGCACACCGTCTTGGAGGAATTTTTAGCCCATTCCTCCGTACAGAACACTTCAGCTCTGGATGTTTGGTGGGTTTCCTCACATTAGCTGCTCGCTTCTTCTGCTTCCTTCCACAAACATTTCCATTGGATTAAGGTCAGGACTTTGGCTTTGGTCCATTCCAAAATATTAACTTTATGCTTCTTTAATTAACCATTTTTTGGTAGAACTGCACATAGGGAGCATTAAGTTTTTACAGTATATATTAGCTCCTTGTGTATTCTGCCATAGCATAGAGGAATGTACATTCAAGGCTTATGAAAAACTGTGCATGAGAATAAGCATGTTAAACACTAAACAGTAAAATGGGCTTTACTCTGAGAAATAAAAGAAGAATTAATACTGAAACTCTTTTATTAATTGCTTTAACTTAACACACTAGGTAGAGCTCATCATTACCTTTCCTGTAGATGACTTTATTTAAAATATTTGCAGATGTATATTACTCCATGAAAAAAAACGAAACGAACCGAGACTGACTGAAAGCGTTAGTTGCGCAAGCTTTTGGAAAGATGCTGGAGCATTATGGGAAATGTAGTGCCTGTAATGAATTTGTGTGGCGAGTCCAGTAGTTCTGCTCAGCAATCCCGCATAAAATGGAATTTTTACCTGCGTGATTTTAGTGGGGACATGTGCCTCAGTGGATCTGATTGTCTGATGGCCATTGGATCAAGACAAATTCCCCATAATAAAATCGACCCATAATATCCCAAATCTTCAGCTTTAAACCCCTCAGCTACTTTCTTAAAGTCTAAGCTTCAGTCATGTGACAGAAAACAACTACCTATACTACCCGACATGACCGTTTTGTGTTTTTGTACTTATGGCATTTAGCAGATGTCCTTAACCAGAGTGTCTAGAAGAAGTGCTTCAACAGATGCTCTTTAATAGGCAATGATAAATCAGTCAAAACAACACTGTTAAATGAACAGCTCTCTCTTCAGATGCCACTGGAAGACAGCAAGAGACTTTGACATCACACTTCTGTTTGGGAATGACTGAAGCTGATGCTATGTGCTATGGTGATACGGTTGCTCTCTAATTTGAATGATTTGGTGTTGTTGAAGATTACCACTCTTTACTTTGTGCAGTTGTATGATTTCTCCCCATTGCTAATGTCTACGACTTATGTAACATACTTAATTATGCAGGCTTTTGGTTAGACTTAGATTGGGATGTGCAGCTCTGGTTCCTGGAGCCAAAGGCCGGATCTAGACTGCCTGCATTGTCATGCATTGGCATTATGGCTGGGAGTATCCAGTGGGCTACCTGGCTGGGCTTTAGTCCCTTCAATCTTTGCTTTAGACGGCAGAGCTGGGGATTCATAATCAATGAATCTTATGCTGATCTGGGATGTCGGGTTGCTGTCTTCTTGCCTCTCATGGGCGATTACTCAGGTTTGTTGATTGCTGGGGAGGTGAGTCACTGATGTCTCATGTGATCCCTCTTGCCTGTGTTACCTCCAGGTTCTCCTCTCTCTAGCTAAGCTGCTATAGTAAATTCTGCCAGATTCTCTTGCTACACTTAGTATCAGTGGTTCAAATGTACTGTGCTAATAGACTTAACCATAACGACTACATATTCTGTTGTCTCTTCAAGCTTTACAAGTACAAGTTCCACTCCCATGCTAGGATGCCCCTCCACTATGGCTCCACTTAATCGGTTCTTCCATCATCAGTTCCACCCTCACAGCATTGCTCAAACCACATCAAGGTGCAGAAACTCCCTCCACCCTCTGGTTGACTGAGCATGCCATTTCATACAGGTTGTACAGTGACTCTGTATACTAAATGCCAATATGCATATTTTTTGGATTGGTCCCTTTTTGAGTCTTAATCCTCCCAAGGTTTCTTCCTTATAATGCTTAGAAAGTTTTTCCTTGCCACTTTTTTGCTACCTTTTGTAAAAATTGTAAAGCCAATTTGAAACAATGCTCCACTGTAAAAAGCACTATAGAAGTAAATCTGACTTTGAGCATTTATAGCGTTTCTTTCCAATGTGAATGCGCTGGTGTCTACGAAGTTTACTCTGAGTAGAAAAGCTCTTTCCACACTGTGAGCAGAAATGTGGTTTCTCTCCAGTGTGAATGGTCTGGTGCTCTTGGAGATGACTTCGCTTCATAAAGCACTTCCCACATTCTGAGCATTGATATGGTCTCTCTCCCGTGTGGATGCGCTGGTGAACTTTGAGGTTGTACTGATTTACAGAACTCGTCCCACACTGTAAGCAGTGATATGGTTTCTCCCTACTGTGAATTTTTTGGTGCTGATGGAAACTATTGCTGTTGGTAAAGCACTTCCCACATTCTGAGCATTGATATGGTTTCTGTTCAGTGTGGATGTGCTGGTGTGTATTTAGGGATCTCTGCTGAATAAAGCTCTTCCCACATTGTGAGCAGACATATGGTCTCTCTCCAGTGTGAATGCGCTGGTGTCTATGTAGGGATCTCTGATGAGTAAAACTCTTCCCACACTGTGAGCAATGATATGGTTTCTCTCCACTGTGAATTTTTTGGTGCCGGTGTAAAGTACTGCTGTCAGAAAAGCTCTGCCCACAGTCTGAGCAGTGATATGGTTTCTCTCCAGTGTGGATGCGCCGATGCCTACGAAGATGACTCTGTGTATTAAAGCTCTTCCCACACTGTGAGCACTGATATGGTTTCTCTCCACTGTGGATGCGCTGGTGTTTGTGGAGATTACTCTGTTTAGTAAAGCTCTTCCCACACTGGGAGCACTGGTGTATTTTCTTCTGCATTTGATTGTCATTGCTGAGAGAACCACAGCATGTTTTCCTGCTGCTGGATCTTGTTGTGGCCATTAGACTTGCATGTTCACTTGTGTCACTGTGGCATCTCCTGATGTGTCTTTGGAGACTCATTTGTGATGTTAAGGAAAGTGGACAGAAGGTGCAGAAGCAGACATCTGACAAGGTGCTGTTTATTTCTGGAGCTGAAACTGAAAAAGGTTTGAGAAAGTTGGTAAGGAGGTCAACTCTAGGTCAACAACTTATATGTAGAAAAGTCTGAAAAAGATGGTACCCCCGTCTCTGATCTAAGACCATTGATAACATCACTTCAGAATGCGAATAAACTTATTATTTCACCAAGTACGTAACCCGAAGAAACAATTTGTCGTTGTGCATGCAAACATATTGTACATGAAACATACTAAAGAGGGGTGGGTTTTTACCAAAGTGTTCGTAATTATAACAACACACTTAAGGACATTCTTAAATTGACAAACTTTTGCTGAAACCCTTCGTAACTCACTTAGTACCTAAACCAGTTCATAAATTTAAGAGTATTCTGACCCATTTGCAACTCACTAATTACTTCTCAATTGACATTCATGTGGAGTTCTTTCTAAAAAACGAGAGGCTGCTAATTTTTCATTAAAAAACACTCAACGGTCCATGCATGGCAACAGCAATATATGAGCTTATACACAATACTGCCTTAAAATACCACTAAACTGAATGCATTTCTCAGTCTCTTTATTAGAGCATGACCAGAAAACATAGGAAATTTGTATGCAAAAGTTCTATAAAAAATAAATCTGAAAAACAGCTTCTATAGGCTACAGTGGTAAGTATTTAGTGTTTCCTCCTCTTACACTTGATCAATTGCAGGATCTGAAAGCTTCATAGAGATGTCAAGTTGAATTCATGACTTAATACATGCTTAATAACATAGGTAAGTAAATCCCAGAAATTTGATACAGTTCACCTGGAAACAATGTTTTTGTGGGAAAAACGTTGTGTACTCATGCTGACCATAACAGTTTCTGAATAAACTCGAGAATAATGCCAGGTTGTTCAGTGTCTCTTAAAGTTGGTAGTTTTTCCCTACTGAAAGTGGTCTGGTTAGACACACCATGAAGAAAATAAAAAATAAAAAAATCAAGATGCAACACACAAAAGCTTAAATTAAATTTAAATCCAAAGCGTCTGTATCTAACAATTCCAAAAACATTGTTATAATAAAAGCAGAATGTTTGGACATTACCATCTGAGGAGCTCTTCTGTTCCAGATGTAGTCGAATGTACTGCTGAGGTTCTTGCTGTATCCCTCATCATAACACACCAAGAGCTCCTGTCCTGGATTAATGGGTTGACAGCAGCGGTAATAAATTCCACCCCGATACTGGAACACCACCAGATTCTGTTCTTCATCAGTACGAGCACAATTCACATATCTGAGAAAGTCATGAAGATCAGTTACAGACAGAAGGAGGATGAAGATTCTCCACCAAATCAAACCATTTCAACTCATTCTTATCATCAAAGATTCAACATATTTCTGCAGGGTTTCCTCACCTCATCCAGTTAGCATGAATCTCTCTCTTAGCATCTATGAATTCCTCACACTCACTGCTCTTGGAGATCTGCACAAAACATTATTGAATATTAAACATTACACTGGACATTTGTACAGGATTTTATTAATAACTCATGCAGCAGATTTAATAACCTAACTCACCACCCAAGAATAAGCACTGTTCATGGCTTCCTCTCGATCTACCAGTTCTCCCTGGTACGGTCCAAAGTGAGCACCAACTGGAACAGGATCTCCATTATTAAACACTCCCAGACCTGCATCAGGAATACCAGACTCCCGAACCTCTAGCCCAGGAGGAAGGCTTTGTCTGGCTCGGTCGCTGACCCCCATGGGAACGGGGCTATCAGGGATGAAGAGAGCCGGACCGTGAACCTCACACTTGTTGAAGAAGAAGCAGCTGCACTCCTCACAGTCTAAGAAAAAGAAATGATTCTCACATCAATCACACTTACAGATACAAGAGGATTTCCCTTTAAGCCCCCGTGGAGCTTTGAGTTTTTACACTTCCTTCATTTCTACACTTGGAATATTGGAAATCCAAGATGCAGTCCTACATGAAGCTAGATAGAGTAAATAAATAAACAATGGGGACTGGTTTCTATTCCCATATGAAGCTTAGTTCAGCTAAGAATTAGAACAGAATTCAACCTGAGACTGGACTTTAATGAGTCTGTTCTCTTACAAAGGTAATCTTCATCTTCAGCTTCTTCCTCTTTTATGAACTTCTTCAGGAATCCTCCATTCTGTTGTTTTACAGGGCGGATGTGTCCCACAGAGCTTGATGTTCCTGCACCTGAAATTCCATTCATTACATTTCATTAGTGTCCAAAGGAAAGCATTTTATTTATCCTCAGACTGGAATGGATTTGAAGAAGATTTCTTACAGAGATCATCTTCTTCGTCTTTGATGGACTTCTTCTGGAATACTCCATTCTGTTGGTCTGTAGAGGTTGATGATCCTCCATCAGAAGTCGTACAAGCCTCGGTCTTCATGCTCTCACAAAGCTAATGACCAAAGAACAACAGAGCTGATTCAGTGAATTAGTTTATTGATTTTTACCAGAACAGGAGAGTTGGATGTTTTCTGAATTAAGTCCATCTCATAATCTGTGCTGATTCTGAATAACTTCCTAGAGGAAAAATAAGAAAATGCTCTCACTGATTGTAGTTCCTATTTTTCTAACTTTATATCTAGATTTTCAGAATCATACTATTGTCATTAACAGTGTTATCTGAGCAGCTAGAAGCTTGAGTGGAACTTACCTTGTGTGTTAAAGCAGAACAGAGCTAACAGCTTCTAATCCACAATATTAGTGTTAAACTGGATCAGATCCTGAATGTTGGGATTAAAGAAGAAGCTTTTAGATCCACAATGGAGACAAAAACACTTTATGGAGCTGGAAGCAAGAGGATGATTGGAACAGTCTTGTCTTCTTTGAAATGTTTAAAATAGGAAGTCAGCGCAGGGAAAGTTGTTTTGCTGCCCCCTATTGAACTGGAAGGTTGAGTGGAACCTTAAGGATTCTTACCTAAACAATGGAAACAAAGTAACATTATGCAAACCTGTACATATTTAAAATTCTCCATTTTACTTGGACATGTTGTGCTGATGTTAGGGGTCCTCTAAAAGAGGTCCAAATTTGCTTGACGTGTTCACATATGCAAAAGAATCCATGACTCACTGGTCTGAGTCCGCTTCACAGGCTGAAACGGCCAAACGCCATAAGATGTCTTTTGGACTGCCAGTCAAATCATCTTTGAAGCTACTGCATCTTCAATCAACATTTTTCAACACCAACCGAATCGAAGTACTTCTTATTCATTCATAATTTTTAATATGGCTTCTGCAGCACTTGTTTGTTGTGAGATGTTTACTTCTTCTGTCATGAGAGTTCATTTTATATGACATAGTTGCAGATTTGTAGCTAGTCTGAAGGAGAAAATAGCTTTTTTTAGAGGCACACATTCCGATATTAGAGAGGGCTAGGGATAGAACTATGGTCTTTGGAAGTCTGGCTGCTGCAGGCATAGATAGTAAAGCCCCCACTAAAGCAGTGCCTCCACACTACACGGCAAGTGGATGATGGCTTGATGAGATTGTCGTAAAGGTGAGACTTGCCAACAGGAGTGCCACTCTTTACTTGTTCATGTGTGAGCAAACAGGTGTACTCTCCTCAGTGAGACACTCACTGAGCGGCCTGTTTAAATAGAGCTGGTTATAGGTGACACTTTCCTAAGACGCATGAAATTAATTACTCCTACTTACCTCATGCTGCTGAAACTGTCTGTTACCGGCATCATGCATAAACATAAATGCACTCAAAGTATGTTTTAATAACATCATTAGTGTAAACACAGACAGCTCCCATAAAATTATGATTACTTGCCATTAGATCACTGTAGTGGATTGTGGCATTAACTCTAAAATAATTAATCTTAATGAATAAATTGGGCACCACCTGATTCCTTTGTGACTGGTGAATCAGTGAAACCAGTTAATCTGAATCAAATATGAGCACTTTAAAATCATCCTCTACCTTAAATACCAAGACCATCTACCCTTCATCCAATTATCTCATATTAAAAGGTGAAGTCACTCCCACACAAAGCATACTGTAATTGAAAAACGGGAAAAGTTGATTAAATGCACACATTACAATTACAGTAGTTAATTGTAAAAATAATGGAAATTTGATCACAGTATTAAGCATTGTATAATCTTTGTGAATATGAGTATATAACCCTATAAGATGGCTTTAGTTCGAGTAGTTTGGGGTTATTTGGGGTGGTTGGAGTTTTAAGAAATACTTAGTATTACAAACATTGTTACACCGGCTGGTTTGTGTTGGTATCTGCTTTTGAGATGCACCATTCCCAAATTTCTTTTTATCAGACACATAGTGTGCCAAATAGCTTAGTTAACTGTTAACTCAAAGCGCAGTTAGCGCACCTTGGGAGCATTTTTATAGGGACCTATAGTATTACTACGCTGCTATAGTTAATGCTGCCAGACTCTTAAGCTATGTTTAGTATCAGTGGTTCAAATGTACTGTTTTAATAGACTTAACAATAACTGCTACAAATTCTTTTATTCCTGTATCATGCACTCTGGATCCACTTAAGCTATTAAGTTATTCCATCATCAGCTCGACCCTCACACCATTGCTCAGACCACATCAGGGTGCAGAAACTCCCGCCACCCTCTGGTTGACTGAGCATGGCAGTTCATCAAAACTTTTACACAACATGAGATCGTACAGTGACTTTGCATACTGGACTAAATGCCGAAATGCATATTTTTAGGATGGGTCTTTTTTCAGTCTTGGTCCTCCCAAGGTTTCTTCCTTATAATGTTTAGAGAGTTTTTCCTTGCCACTTTTTACTACCTTTTGCAAAAAAATGTAATGCTGCTTTGAGACATTGCCCCATTGTAAAAAGCACTATAGAAGCACAATGCTAAGCATAAATGAGTACGCTCACTTTGAAAATTAAGATTTCAGTCAATATCTCACTGAACACAAGAGCAATTTCCAAAATTTTGACAAGACCGAGTTTCATAGATCATTTGTTTAAGCCATAACATGAAAGTAAGGTTAATAATATTACTTAGTTTACAAAATCATCAGTTTTACTCAAATTAGCTGATGCAAAAATGAATACACCACACAACAAAAACTACTACATGTTTTGTAGGCATGTAATGAATAAGTTTGCGACTTCTTTTTCCATTCTTCAAGGACAACCTCTTTTAGAGCCTGGATGCTGGATGGAGAGTGATGTTGAACTTGTGTCTTCAGAATCTCCCGTAAGTGTTCGCTTGGGCAAACTTGGCCACTGAATCACTTTCACCCTGTTCTTCTTCAGAAATGCTGCAGTGGCCTTAGATGTGTGCTTTGGATCACTGTCATGTTGGAAATGTGCACAAAGACCAAGGGCATGGAGTGATGGTAACATCTTCTCCTTCAATATAGAGCAGTACATCTGTGAAGTCATGATACCATCAATGAAATGCAGGTCCCCATAAGGACACTGCCACCATCATGTTTCACTGTATGCACCATGCATTTTTCTTTGTACTCCTCACCTTTGAGACGTTATACAGTTTGGAAGCCATCAGTTATAAAAACATTTATCTTCGTTTCATCACTCCAGAGTCCCAGTAGTTTTCATGTTTTTCCGCATGGGCCTTGGCAAGTTCTAGGCGAGGTTTTTTTGTGCATGGGCTTTAGGAGAGGCTTCCTTCATCGACGACACCCATGCATGCCATTCCTCTGCAGTGTACGCCATATGGTGTCACGGGAAACAGTCACCCCAGTTTGGCTTTCTACTTCTTTAGCTAACTGCAGTTAAGCAGATATATGGCTTTTCTCCAGTGTGGACGTGTTGGTGAATGCTGAGACGGCACTGGTATAGAAAGCTCTTCCCACACTGCGAGCACTGATGCGGTTTCCTTGCAGTGTGAATGATTTGGTGTTGTTGGAGATTACCTAATTCAGTAAAGCTCTTCCCGCACTGCAAGCAAGGATATGGTTTCTCTACAGTGTGGATGCGCTGGTGTCTACGTAGTGAACTCAAATGAGTAAGACTCTTCCCACACTGTGAGCAGAGAAATGGTTTCTCTCCAGTGTGAATTTTCTGGTGCTGGCGGAAATGACCGCGTTCAGAAAAGCTTTTCCCACATTCTGGGCAGTGATATGGCTTCTCTCCAGTGTGGACGCGCTGGTGTTTCTGAAGATGACTCTTTGTAGCAAAGCTCTTCCCACACTGAAAGCACTGGTGTGTTTTCTTCTGTGTTTGTAGCTCATTGCTCAGCGAACCACAACATGCTTTTGAGCTCATTGATCTTTTTGTGGCTTTTAGATTTGCATGTTCAATTGTGTCACTTTGGCATATCCTGATGTGTTTCTGGAGATTTGTTTGTGATGGAAAAGAAAGTGGACACAAAGTGCAGGAGAAGTCATCTGACAAGGTGCTGTTTATTTCTGGAGCAGAAACTGGGAAAAAAGCAAAGACAATTTGAGACGATATTCTCCATGTCACATTTCAATTCCCTAAATCATCCTTCTAAGTTTCAAAATAGGTAACTAACTGCCTTTTTGATATCTCTTCTTGGATGGCTAAACACTGTCTGCAGCTCAATCTGGACAAGACTGAACTGATCTATCTTGACACAAAAGCATTCAATCTCTTAATCAACATAGACGGTGTCACAGTCTATCCAGCCCAAACAAAAACCATTCATGGTGTGATTTTGGACAACAACCTCAATTTTTCTAACCACTCTGCACAACATAATTACTAATCAGAGAATCTGCTCAGATGCTCATTCAGGATCTCATCACTACCAGGCCTAGTTACTGCTATGTTTTGCTGCAAGGGCAGCCTTTATTTTCCATTGCTCCAGTACAGGGCATTCAGAATGTATGCTGCAGCTCATCTGGTTCAGAACCTACCAAAATTTTCTCATGAACATGAAGTTATAATTAAAGCAGAATGTTTGTTCATTACCATTTGAGGAGCACTTTCTGTTCCAGATGTAGTCGAATGACAGAGGTCATCTTCATCGTCATCTTCTTTCTCTTTTATGAGTTTCTTCTGGAATCCTCCATTCTGTTGTTCTACAGGGCTGACGTGTCCAACAAAGCTTGATGTTCCTCCAGCTGAAATTCCATTCATTACATTTTCTTAGTGTCAAAAGAAAAGCACTTTATTTATCTTCAGACTGGATTGGATTTGAAGAAGATTTCATACAGAGACCATCTTTACCTTGAGCTTCTTCCTTTTTTATGGACTTCTTCTGGAATCCTCCATTCTGTCGGTTGGTAGAGATTGATTTTCCTCCATTAGAAGTCATACAAGTCTCTGTCTTCATTCCTTCTCAGATGTCTTGACAAAAATAAATAAATAATAGAGCTGATTCAGTAAAGTGACTTAGTTTACTAAGTTTTGTAGGAACAGGATGGGGTGAAGATTTTCTGAAATCTAATAATTCTGATAATTTCTGCTAATTATGAATAATTTCCTTGAGGCAAACGGCGAAAATGCTCTCACTATTGCAGTGACTATGTATGTAACGTTACATCTCGATTTTCATAAACATTTTTAATTAAAAATGTTATCTAAGCAGCTAGAAGCTTGAGTGGAACTTACCTTGTGTGTTAAAGCAGAACAGAGCTAAGATCTTCTAATCCACAATATTAGTGTTAAACTGGATCAGATGCTGAATGTTGGGATTAAATAAGAAGATTTTAGGTCCACATTGGAGACAAGACACTTTCTGGAGCAGGAAATACGAGGGTCAATAGAATAGAATAGAATAGAATAGAATAGAATAGAATAGAATAGAATAGACGATTCTTCTTTGATATTTCTAAACTGGAAGTCAGTCCAGGTTACGGTGCCTTGTCGCCCCCTATTACACTGGAGAGTCGAGTTGAACTCTTTGATTCAAAGACAATAATAATAATAATAATAATAATAATAATAATAATAACAACAAAATAACTAGTACAAAAATTAAGTAGAACAAAAATTACCGCCATATATAATATGGATATTATTACCACCAGTGGGAGTCTGGCTATTGTTTACAAATCAATTAAAAAAGAAGTGTAAATGTGCAAATGTGTAAAGTGGCAGTGGCATGTAAACATGTAGATGATGTTGATGATGGATGATGGCAGTGGGGAAGGAGGAGTTCTTTAACCTGGTGGTTTTACATTTGACACTTCTGTACCTCCAACCTGAGGGCAGAAGTGTGAACAGTCCGTGTTGGGGGTGGGTGGGGTCTTTTAAGATGGATGCAGCTCTCCTGTGGACTCTGTGATGGTAAATGCTCTGCAGAGAGGGCAGTGGAGTCCTGGTGATCTTCTCAGCAGTCTTCGCCACTCTCTGCAAGCGTTTACGGTCTGTCGCAGTCATGCTGCCGTACCACACGGTGATGCAGCTAATCAGGAGGCTCTCAATCACACAACTGTAAAAGTTGCTGACGATTTTGGGAGACATCCCAAAGTTTCTCAGCTTCCTCAGGAAGTACAGTCGCTGCTGAGCCTTTATGACTAGCTGAGTGGTGTTCAGCGTCCATGTGAAGTCCTCACTGATATGGACACACAGGTATTTAAAGCTGCTCACCCTCTCCACTTCAAGCTCCTGAAAGAACAGTGGCTGATGTGGTCTCCTCCCCTTCCTCATGTCCACTACAAGCTCCTTTGTCTTCTCCGTGTTGAGGGCGAGGTTGTTATCCTTACACCATGACACCAGCCTGGTCACCTCCCCCCTGAAGGCCGCTTCATCTCCACCAGTGATACGTCCTATCACTGCGGTGTCATCAGCAAACTTCAGGATAATGCTGTCCTTGTGGTAGGTGACGCAGTCGTGGGTGAACAGGGTGTAGAAGATGGGGCTGAGGACACATCCCTGTGGGGTCCTGGTATGGGTTGTGATGCTTCCTGAAGTCCTGTTGCCAATTCTAACGGACTGGGGCCTGCCAGTCAGGAAGTCCAGAAGCCAGTGGCAGAGGGTGGGGTGCAGGACGAGTGTGGACAGTTTGTGGGTGAGTTTGAGGGGGATTACCATGTTAAAGGCGGAACTATAGTCCACAAACAGCCTCCTGATGTAGGAGTTGTCATTCTCCAGGTGAGAGAGAGAGTAGTGGAGGGCAGCAGCAATGGAATCCGAGGTGGATCTGTTGGCACGGTAGGCGTACTGCAGGGGATCCAGGGTATTTGGTATACTGCACTGGATGTGGGCCAGCGCCACTCTCTTGAAGCACTTCATAATGATTGGAGTGAGTGCCACAGGCCTGTAAGTCATTCAGGCAAGTGGGGGGGCTCTTCTTCGGAATGGGGTTGATGGCTGTGGTTTTGTAGCAGGACGTGTTTAGGAACTCTAAACAAGACTTGGTGAAAACAAACTATCATGACCTAAGTTGTACATATTAAAATAATTAAAATTCCTCCTTTTCTCTGGACATTTTATGTTCATTTTAGGTGTACAGATAAAGGGCTGGTAAAAATGATTTCACTCAGCCAGCTCAAGTCTTAATCCACATCCTACTGTACTACATTACCATTGATTCATTTGGTATATGCTTTTATCCAAACCAACTCACAATTGAGATACAATCCAAGCAGAACAGCGGCAGTGTTGGATTGAACCCTGGATCATCAGTCAAAAGATTCTGTGTTGAGGAGGTTCACAACAGTGACACGCTGAGGTAATTAAGAAGGCTCTACTAACTGAACCATCTCAGGAATTATCTTCAGTAAGCATTCCACAGCAACAACTGAATCCAAGTATTTTTCATTTATTCATCATTTTTAATATGGCTTCTGAAGCACTTGTTTGTTGTGCCGAGTGTGGAATGTTTAGTTAATCTTCATCCAACATTAGAGTTCATTTTGTATGTGTTACGTGTAGGCAGTCTGACAGAGAAGATTACAGTTTTAGAGGAGCACATTCAGGCATTAGAGGGCTACTGATAGATCTTT